>APFE030410297.1:14519-26844 GCA_000404065.3 Pinus taeda | reverse complement strand
GTCCTTGCATCAAAGGTCATAGTGGATCAACAATGAAATAGAAATTTTTTTAATGTGACATTCTAATATGATCATGATTTGAAATCTTAATCTATTTAATGAACTCAATCTTGTTCTTTGAATTTGTCATTGCCACCGATTTACATAAGATGCGAGCCTAAAATTCCGGATGATAAATGGATATTTTGGGTTGCATGATAAATTTAGCAACATGATAAATTTAGTAGACAATTGACATTTATATGTGGTTTGTGATCAGTGCCTCATGCAAATTAGGGGTGGGAAAAACCTAGTAGTTATGCAACAATACCAACAAAAATCTTGGTATTACATTTGTGCATGTGTTCAAAAGAATGGAGACAATGTAAAAATAACACAAGGTTGTTTTGTCTTGACCTTGATCTACCTTTATGAATACATTATACATGTATGCTTTATCTTGATAAAATGTCACAAAATGGACTAAATGAGTGTTTCTCTGTATTCAAGTGGATTGTTGTAATGAAAGAAAGGGAACAATATGCATGTTGTGACAAGTGCCTTGTTCCTCTTCACAATCAACTCTGATTATTTGTACCACAGGGCTTCCTCCATTGTATCATAAAAAAAGGATTTATGTCGAGAAGGAACATTGGTTATCAAACAAGAAATCCCAGGGCTTGTCTATGATTCTCATGTTTCATTTGCATGTACTGGCCCTTTAGGGATATGATTTTTCATTGTCTCCTATTAGACAGATTGAATTGTTATATAGGTTTTTTTTCTCTAGTATATCTTTTTTGAAAAATCAAATGTGAGTGTTAATAGGATGAACACAAAATACTTTTCCTTATTTCTTTTCTTCAATTGCTAGTGTTAATAGGATCAACACTCAATAGTTTGCCCTATTTTTATTCTTGTAGAGAAGAACTCTCACTTTTCTACAACAGAATATAGATACAAAATGGCCTACTGCCTTCATCTCTTTTGTTTCAAATATTAGCTCCTTTTCATTTATTCATTTGGAATTCCCTTTAAAATTTGAGAAAAAAAGCTTCTTTGTCAATTTCAACATAATTTTCTTAGTCCCCTTCAGTCAATGTCTATAATTTTCGAATATTCGATATAGTTTTGGTTAACTCTAGCAATAATTTTAAATGTTACTTTTTAGTGTCTATAATATTCGAGTTGTTTGAACTGCAAACTCCCTTTGCCAATGACCACCACCACCACCAATTTTGTCCATATCATTTCCATTCACTTCAACATTGACAAATGCATATTGCAAATAAAGATTGCTCAAATATGATAACACCAACGATGTATCAATACACTATTATGGTCCATCTCTTGTTAACTGGGACACTATTACTTATATTAATGAAACATTTATTTCTAATTTATTTATGTAGGGAGGGTACCCCTATCTCTTATCTCTCTATCGAATACTCTAGTCACATATTATTTCTTCTATGCTATTGGTTCCTATGCTACTGCCTTACGACGTTTCCTTTGCAACATCTGGTGCAGTTTCTAGTTTAACATCCACGAGACTAAAAATATTCTATGGGACTACCAACCTCCATGTTTTTTTCCTTTTGCAATTCAATCATTTTCTTACTCAAGTTGATGATGAGCTGACCCAACCTTTTAACGGTCCCCTCACTGAAAAGACAATGCCAAGGAATTCATGTTAACATACTACTATAATTCTCTCTGAAAACATCACATTCCAAAATGAAATGCTTTTCCAATTCCATTTCCCCATAAGTGAAAAAAGTACACACTCGTTCTTCCCAAGTTTCTTTAGGTCTCTTCCACCATGCCATCTCACACTGAAGTTGATGTGAGTTAGTTCTTAACTAAGAAATAAGAATCTTTGCTCTCCACGGAATGCTAGCTCCAATGTACTCTTTTTGTTGGAGATCACAAATGGGGTTGAATTCCTGAACATAATATTTATTCTTTCCACCCAAATCTATCTCTAATGTCTCTAAAAATGTCACATTCCAAAATGAAATGCTTTTCTGATTCCACTTCCCCAGAAGTGCAAAAAGTACACACTTGTTCTTCCCAAGTTTCTTTAGGTCTCTTCCACCATCCCATTTCACACTGAAGTTGATGTGAGTTAGTTCTTAATTGAGCAATAAGAATCTTTGCTCTCCATGGAATGCTAGCTCCAATGTACTCATTTTATTGGAGATCACAAGTGGGGTTGAATTCCTGAACATAGTACTTCTTCTTTCTACCCAACTCTTTTCCCCATATATGTTTATGAAAATTCCTCATAATAAAATTCTTTAATTCCTTGCTATGTGTGGGACATGCATTGAGTTAAATATTCCATTTTTGCATCCATTTGTTGTTTTTGTCTCATCCATGATTTCTTTCTTTCATCATGTCTTCATTGAAGATAACTTTCGGCCATCTACCTACTCTCATTTTCTCAATTCTTTTTAGGTACCTTATAAGATGCACCATAGCAATTGTTTTCATGGGAACTACTCTTGTTTCACTCAAAATTATCTCACAAGGAATTGAACTTTTTATTTCGAACTTGCTTGACATGATCAAGCATTTTTGGATTTTCTCAATTTGTTTCCATTTTAGAACATGGATGTTGCAAGCACACAATTCACACCCATATAATATCACTGAACAAACTAGGAGTCCAAAAAGCACTTTAATCATTTTACAATCTCATAACTCTGCCTCTCAACATCTAGTTTGAAGTGCATATAATGCTTTCCACACCTAAAATTCTCTTTTTTTTGCAGTCCTCCCAATTGAGATTTTTGTTGAAATCAATCTCGAGTACTTGTATTCATTTACTTCTTCAAGATGTTTCTTTCAAAGAAGAACGTATTTTGGCTTTGCTTCCTTTTATTAGAGAAAATCATTATTTTGGTCTTACTCGTATTGAATTGCATTCCCACTTATTTACAAAAATGCTCAAGGGAATATAGGTGCATTTGCAATCCATGGGCCAATTTAGCAATCAATACAAGATCATCAGCATATAAAAGAAGCTTGATCATAAACTCCCCCAAACGAACACCATCCCCACCTTGTAGATTTAGCCACTCTTCCAATTTGTCAACATATAAACCAAAAAGGGTAGGGGATAAAAGGAGGCCTTGCTTCACTTGGATGTCACTTCTAAAACTTTATGAAATGCCGACTGAAGTTCTAATTTTGACTTTCACCTCTTCATAAGGTCTATAGACAACAACTCTGTATTGCAAAGGATTTTCAATTTCTTTCATTCTACGCCACAACTTATCTCTAGGTACCATGTCAAATGCCTTTTTGAAGTCAACTAAGCAGCAAAATACTTCTTCCCCCCCGCCCTGCCCCTCCTCCCTCCCCAAACATTTTCATAATGTGTCTTTGCATGATACCATGATCTATTGGAGAATGCTTTAGTCTAAAACCCATTTTCCCAGTTGCCCTCTTTTCTTTAACATCTGTCCACTTACTGATTCTATTTTCTACCATGTCGTTGAAAAGATTTTCAAATAAAGGAGTGATCATAATGGTTCTATAGTTCAAAGGATTTGTTGGAAATAATACTGAGAGGGTGGGTGAATCAATATTATCATATCAATAATTTTATTTCCTAAACCGATTTATATATGCTACTTTAGTGAAGTGAACTAGCGTGTACATGCAACTGCGATTAAAAAAACCAGTGTATATCCAGAGAACTTGTGATTTAGACAATTTATCATGTGTTGATCTTAAACCAGTGCATTAGTAACATATTAGATAGTGTAGTAAAAACAGAATAAAGCATCACACATAAGCAACACACATGAACACCAATATTTAAGGTGAAAACCCAATGTGGTTGAAAACCACCTGATGTTGTAGTCTCTGTCTTGTTTTTAATAATAAGAAAATTTGTTTACAATCTTGTACTGGTGCAGACTCATACTAGTATGCAAGCACTCGCCTGCAGAAGGCTACAATTTCTCTTCTTTTCCAATTTCTACTGGAAGGGAGATGCAACCCCTAGCTCTTGTACTAGCCAATTTGTTTACTAGTACGTAGGTGCCAACCAAGAGAAGGCTACTACCTTCTTTCTTCCTCTAGGGACCACGTTTCATGAATTTTCAGACTGGATACTATTGGAACACAACACGACAATCTAAAGGCCACGTTTCATACTGGACCCATCAACAACTTTTAAACTTAAACTACATCAACCAACATTTAGTTAATCTAAACAATTAGATCACTGACACCAGAACACTGTGCTGAACCCAAAAAACTGCATCATCATTCAGAACCAACTATAATATCAAAAACCATGCATCAGACTGTATACACTACTTGGCTGAACCCAAGTTTCATGTATACGCTACTTCCGTTAATCAAACCTGCGTATACCTCCAAAAATACTGCAAACATAAACTTTTGAATCAAGTTTGTACCAACCAGCAATATATTGAACATCTACTGTTAACTTATAGAGCTTTACACAAGAAGCAACGGTGATCACTTCTACAATCAATCAATCAAACATCAAACTCCTTATTCATTCAGTTTTACATTTAGATCTAAGAAGACTTCTTTGACAGACAACAGTAAAAAAGTAGCACTGATTTGATAGATCAGTCATCCTTAAACATCAAGCTTTTCTTTTGCTTATGCTACTTGGAAGAGCCAAACCAGCGTGTATACGCACCTTCACCAATGCAAACCAACGTACAGATCTGCAAATACTTACTTCATAACTTCATTGCACTTCCAGACTTCAGACAAACCCAGATCACGATATTTAAAGAATAAAACAGGTGTACATAATCAGATCTAGCCCAATATCAGATCATTCAATAATAAGTCATTTTAGGTCTCATGATCCTGATCCAATATTGAATTCAAGGTGCACAAAGTGTTTCAGATCAAATCACAAACATAGCCCCTACAACATAAAATATACTTCAGATAGAAGTATTCCTTAGAAACCCATACACTTTCGCATAACACTTCATAAGATATTCATTACTTTAGTACTTAGCCCTTGATCTTCTCCTCCTTATATACTTACATCCTTTGTCAATACCTTGGACCAAAACCACTTAGGACCAATACCTTGGACTAAATACCTAGGTTCAATACCACGGAATAAATACCTTGTATAAAATACCTAGGGTTAATACCACGGACCAAATACCTCGGACCAAAACCTTGGTTTTCCAACATGTATGCGTTTTTCTTCCTATGGGAGTGCATGTTTACGTATACGCTCTTTTTGTTTTGCGGACCGGCGTGCATATGCTATTTTAACTAAGTGGACCCGCGTATACTTCTTAAATTGCTTTTCATCAGCGTTTTCCTTTACCTTCTTTATTCTGATCAGTGGACCTTAGTTCCATCTTCCTGTTCTTCTATACCACTGCCCTATTACCTCTGAATATACCTGTTGTATTGTGAGTTGCCTTTTACCAAAATTGAATTGACCTGTGAGTGAGTTGCCATCAAGGACAACACTTGTATCATAATGCCAACAATCTCCCCCTTTGGACTTGATGGCAATCATGATGGTTTTGATTACTACAAGCTGTAGAAACTGTTAGAGATAACATGCAACACCAAAATACTCTCCCCCTTTGAAATCAAGGGAAAAAGGCAGACCAAGTAACTTTCCTCCTTTGATATACATTATGTTGTTCATGCTCCCCTTGAGTACATGCCGAGTCTACAGAGATATGAATCAAAAGAATAACATGAATCTATAACTCATCTATGTGAGTTTGACCTTCCTATCACCAATGACTCATACATACATCAATCTCCCAATCAAATTGGGATATACCAAATTTGACTCATCCACCCAACCAAGTGGGGATATACCAATTGTTTATACATGATAGAAATACAATAAATATTACATTATCCATCCCATGCAATGTGGGGATACAAATTACATCACTTTTCCAATAGGACTCATTCAATGTATGAGAAATCATATCACACCCTAGATTTTTACATGACTTAAGCAACAAATGGTATAAATATCTAAAGCCATAACTGGACTCAGCGACCATAATGCCAACAATGTAGAATGCGAGTGAAGGCCATTGCTCCCCCTGAATCTGTGCTTTGTCAACAAGTCATTCATCAAGGCATCTTTGTCAGTCAGATAAAAATTAATGAACAAAACATATTGCCAGACTATAATCATCAACATCATACAAAGCACCCATATCAGATTCTGACCCACTATCTTTCCTGTTAGAAAATCATATATGCTTCTTCAGCCACAAAAACTTGTGTGTATACACGACTATATTTCATGAAACCTGCATCTATTAACCTTCCTCTGAAAAACTGGTTTTAACAGCAGGATGATGTAGCAACAACTCCCAGCTTTTGTTTGAGATATTCAAATGTTTCTCTGGGTTGTGGTTTAGTGAATATATCAGCAACCTGTTCTTTGGAAGGAACATACTCCAATTTGGCTTTTTGCTGAAGCACTTGTTCTCGTAGAAAATGGTACTTGAAGGGTATGTACTTGGTCTTGGAGTGCACGACTGGGTTTTCTGAAATATTGATGGCACTTGTATTATCACATAGAATGGAGATGGGTGGAGTATATGTGATCTGAATGTCTTGCAAAGTTTGCATCATCCAAAGTAGTTGTGTGCAGCAAGATGTAGCAACCGCATATTCTGCTTCAGCTGTAGATAAGTAAATCGAACTTTTTTTCTTGTTGAACCAAGATACTAACCGGGAACCCATTCATAATGCACCACCACTAGTTCTCTTTTGATCATTGACACTTCCTGCCCAATCTGCATCTATATATGCATGAAGAGTAAGGTCTGTATCTTTAGGATACCATAGTCCAAAGTCCTGACTTCCTTGAAGATATTTGAAAATTCTTTTGACTGCCTGGAGATGTGATTCCTTTGGATTTGCTTGGAACCTTCCAACAATTCCTACTGCATGCATGATGTCAGGTTTGGTACCTATTAGATAAAGCATACTTCCGATCATAGATCTATAAGTTGGTTGGTTTACTGTCGGTGATTCATCATTAGAGCTGAGAATGCATCCTATTACCATTGAAGTACATACTAGTTTAGAATCTTCCATTCCATACTTTTTCAAGATCTGCTTGAGATATTTGGTTTGTGAGATAAATACACCATATTTTGTTTGCAACTTGTAGACCAAGAAAATAAGTAAGTTCACCAAGTAAGGACATTTCAATATTTGGCTGCATTACTAAAGAAAATTCTGACTCATGGATTCTTCATTGCTACCAAAAAAGATATCATCAACATAAAAAACAATAATTAGAAATTTATCATTTTCAATCTTTGTGTATAAATTGCTATTTGCAGAACCTTTTGTAAAGCCTTTTTGTTGTAGACATTTGTCAAGGCAGTAATACCGAGCCCTTGGAGCTTGTTTCAAACCATAGAGAGCCTTTCCAAGTCTGCATACAAGTTTTGCATCATTTCCAAGATTGAATCCTTCTAGTTGTTCAACATAAACTTCTTCTTCTAAATCTCCATTAAGAAAGACTGATTTTACATCCATTTGATATACTTTGAATTTTCGAAAACTAGAAAGAGCAAGAAACATCCTTATGGCTTCAAGTCTGGCAACAGGTGCAAAAGTTTCTTCAAAATCTATACCTTCTTGTTGGGCATACCCTTTGCAAATAAGTATTGCCTTGTTTCTAATAACTTCTCCATTTTCATTCAGCTTATTCTTAAATATCCATTTTGTTCCTATAATATTTTTATCATGAGGTCTAGGAACTAACTCACAAGTATCATTCTTTTCAATTTGATCTAATTCTTCATCCATGGCCTTGACCCAACATTCATCTTTGCAGGCTTCATTTACGTTCTGAGGTTCTGTGGAGGATAATAATGCTAGATAACTTGAGGTTCCTATAAGAGTTCTTCTTGTCTATACTCCAAACCCTTTTTCTCCTACAATTTGAGATTCTAGATGATTTTTCTGAACATATTTGGATGGAGTCTTTTCCCTATCTGTTGTATCTTATTTTGGTGCTTCATTGGTTTCTTCTTCAATATCATTTTGATTTGATGTGGAAAATTAATCCCCATCTTCCTTATTGTCACATTCCTCTGTTGATTTCATCTATTCTGGATTTCTGCATGCTTCATCAACTACAACATCAATGCTTTCAACAATTTGCCAAAATCTTTTATTGTAACATTTGTATCCTTTACTTCTGGAAGAATAACCAAGAAGAATACCTTTGTTTGCTCTGGGTTCAAACTTACCAATTTTTTCATCAGTCCTTTTGATAAAAAAATTTCTTCCAAAAACTTTAAAGTATTTTACAGTATGAGGCTTACCATACCAAAGTTCATGTGGAGTTTGAGTGCTATTTACCCAAACATTTGCTTTGTTGGAAATAGTCATGGCAGCAAATGCAGCTTCACCCTAGAAGGTTGTAGGAGTTCTAGATTCATCCAGCATAGCTTGAGCCATTTGTTGAACTGTATTGTTCATCCTTTCTACTACATCATTTTTCTGAGCAGTTCTTGTGGTGGGGAATTTCCTTTTTATTCAAGGTTGCTCACAAAAGTCAAAGAATTCATCCAATATGAATTCTCACCCTCAATTAGATACGAGACATTTTATTTTTCAATCTGGTTCATTTTCAACCAAAGATTTGAAGGCTTTAAAATTTTCAAATGCTTCATCTTTATGCTTTAGAAGACCTATCTAAAACATTATGGAAAAATCATCAATAAACAAAATAAAGTATTCTTCTCCACAAGGTGATTTTTTCCTTGTTGGTCCACATAAATATGTATGGATAAGTTCAAGAGGCTTACTTGCTGACCCTTCCTTTTCAATGAAGTGAACTCTCGTTTTCTTACTGATTTGACATGGTTTGCATATGGTATTTTCTAGGATGTTGGTATCTAGAAGATCACGAACTACCTTGACCCTGCATGCTTTTCTTATTTGATAAAAGCTTAGTTGTCCCAATCTTCTATGCCACAACCAATTTTCATTTGTTTTGCTTAGATAGCATTGTTGTTGTCCTCCTTTGAGTATGTATAAGTTGTTTGGAGTTCTTATACCTTTGATCATAGTCTTTCATGTATCAAGCTCACGAACAACACATCCATTTTATCGAAGCACCACTTCTTTTCCTTGATCACACGTTTGACTGACACTTAACAGGTTATGCTTTAAACCATCTACATACATGACACTTCTAGCTTTAACATTTTCTTTCAAAAAAACAGAACCTTTACCTTTAATGACAGTTGGAGTGTCATTTCCAAATGAGACAGACATTCTTTTCCTTTTCTAAAACATTATATGAGTGAAGTTTCTCTTTATCACCTGTCAAGTGTTTGGAGCATCCACTGTCGATGTACCACTGATTTTCTTGTCCTTCTGCATACAAGGCTATACCACATCTTTCTGATTGAGATTCCTTCCTTCTCCATATCTTGGGATTTGATGGCATTTGCTCCTTTTGAAGTGTTGGTCGAAATTTTCTCCTACATTCAGATTCTTCATGACCAAAGTTGTTACAAATCAAGCATTCTATTTCATTTTCAAGAGGAGAAAAGATATTATAGGAACTTTTATTGATTCCTGTTACACTTCTTTGATTTCGTGCTTCTCTACTCATGACGGTTTTGTAAGAAATGCATTGAGCAGCCTTGTGCCCAAAGTTATGACATGAAAAACATTTCCCTTTAAAGAATTTTCTACGACCATTAAATCTTTTGACATTGTTTACCTGTTGGTTGCAGCTTCTATTGATATTCATCCTTGGAGTAAATTGAGTATGATTTACCTGATAATTAGTTTTAAGCCTTTGCTGATGATTGACATACTGTTCATTGGTCTTTGTTCTGTGATTGAGATAGTTCTTTAGTATATCCAAGACCTGTCTTTGTTGAAAATAGCAACAGGAAATGATAAAAATAGAATCCAGAATATTCCAATTTTAATTTGTCCTCGAATTCAAATTATGACTTAAATTATAATTTAGTCTCACTAGCTACTTGGAAATAATTAATTAATTCATTATGGATTAATTAGTTGGAGAAATTCAAGTTAGAAGTCTTTCTGAAGTCATGCAACTATTGTCCCTTAGATTAAGGAGATTATCCCTTAATTAAGGAGATAAGATTGAGTTATATTTGAGTTGTAATTAGTTAGATCAGTTTACTGATTTAAGTCCAATTAAATTAGTTCCAAACTGTTTGAGGAACTAATTGTGAGTTATCAGTTAGTTGATGCATGCATGCACTCAACCAGTGTACTCTAGATAACTGAATATTCTGTCATCAGAAAGTCATGCATGTCCATTTTGAGAAAGACCATGTCAAGGAAAATGTACTATCAGTTGCATGTGTTTTCCTATAAAGGAAACTCATGCATGCAGTCAAGGTAAGGTGCCTTGAGGATTGCACAATTTAATAGTGTGTAAGAGCAGTGTTCCACTTGGTGAGGTGAGAATCATCCACTAGGAACAACGCAAGGAAATAGGAGCTTGGAGGGCAGAGGAGAAGGCTTGTGAGAAGCTCTGATTGCCTGTGAGCATCCAGGAGGATTGTACTAAGAGATGGCTAGCTGTGAGAGCTAAGGCTTTGTATAATTCTGATGTATTTCCACCTTGTATGATAATACAGATAGTGGGGTTTTTAGTTGAGTCTTTCCCCTGAGTATTTTATGTGTTTCATGTGCATTGATTCTTCTTCTTCTGGTTATACGTGTTCGACTCAATCTTGCTCAATCCGTAAGCTTCCACAAATTGATAGTAGAAGTAGATTATAGTATTTTTCTTTGGTTATATTGCATTATCGAGTTAATCTAAAGTTAGATTTTCTGCATGGTCTTAGAGCGAGATTTGTAGAGAATTTGTACAATTTCTACATGGTATCAGAGCTAAGTTTATTGGAGCTATGAATAGTTTACGGAAAAGATAATTTGAATTTTGAAGTTTGGGGTTGTAGGTGCAAATCGAATTCTTATCATACTTCAAGGTTGGCCAATGGTGTTCTATGGCTTGAGACTTGAGTATGCCTTGGAAGGAAGCTCAAATTACATAGCATGGAAAGATCGCATGGAGGCTGTATTAGAAGACAACCACTTGAAGGATTTCATTGATCAAGAAATACCTAAGCTAGGTTCAACTAATGCACAAGAGTTGGCTAAGTGGAAGAAGTGTGTGGCGAGGGTGAGATGGATCATCCTTGAGGGTGTTCGAGACCATATTATCTTGAGTCTCCATGGGAATGGTACTCCATATTCAGTGTGGAAAACATTTAAGGACCTCTACCAGAACAGTAGCGACTAGAGGAAATTGGCACTGAAGGATAAGTTTCAAAGAATCAAGATGGAGAACGGCAATACTATTTCCGTATATCTGAACAAGCTCACCACTTACAAAGATGAGCTTAGTAGTGTGGGAATAACTATTTCTGATGATGATATGGTGAGCCTCACTCTCCTTGGCCTTCCAAAGAGCTAGAATAGCTACCAGGACTCTGTGAATGGAAGGGAGAAACTATCAGATTTGGAGCGACTGTGGTCAAATCTCATGCAGGAGGAGATCAGGAGGAGCACACGAGAGGGTTCTTCATCCAAGAATGATGATGAAGAAAATTTGGCCTTAGCATGTAAGGCAAGGAAAGGGAAGGGGAAGGCATCCCATTCCGAATCGAATTCTTCTCATGGAGGGAAGAAGGGTGACAAGTCTAAAGTGAGATGCTTTAATTGTCACGAGATGGGACATTTTGCGACTAATTTCCCATCAAAGAAGTCCAAGAAGGGATCCTCGGAAGGATTGGAAGGTGATGCATTAGCCTCTCAGTTCGAAATGGACTTCACCCTCATTGCATGCATGGTGTCATCGATGATGGGTTGTGGTTGGTATCTTGATAGTGGAGCCTCATTCCACATGATTGACGATAAAAGTTTATTCAATGCCTTGGAGGAGAAAGACCTCAAGATGCACATAGATATGGGTGATGATGAAAGGTTTAGTGTTTTAGGAGTGGGCACGGTTGCTTTTTAGAGGGAGCATGGAGCTCATATCACCCTGATTGATGTGAAGTATGCGCCTGGACTGAAGAAGAACTTGGTATCGGTCGCGATGTTAGAGGACAAAGGCTACAATGTTGTGTGTTAGGCTCCTATACTACTAGTGTAACCCCTTATTGTTATTAGTACAACCCACTTAGTATATTTATGTACCCACGTAGTGCCCATATTGTTACTATTGTGCCCCATAGAAGCCCACTATTATTATTATTGTGCCCTTACATTATTATTGTTATGTCGGCTCTGATTATGTTATGACCCCTTAGACTCCTAT
>APFE030410297.1:0-14509 GCA_000404065.3 Pinus taeda | reverse complement strand
TTATTATTGTTATGTCGGCTCTGATTATGTTATGACCCCTTAGACTCCTATATATAGAAAGGAGGTCTTTTCATTTGTATCATCCAAGAATTGTTGATTTATGTAATATAAAGGAGGTTTCCCCCTCGAAGAGGCTAAATTCTAAGGCGTTGATCTAGCTTTTCTATCTTTTCTTGAGCTGGTTTCATAACATTTGGTATCAGACCTTTGGATTCTAGGGTTTCGCTGCTCAAAATAGGTCATCGTGGCATTTTCACTATAAATTTTTCTGCGACGTTTCAGAAGCTAAAAACACCCATTTGAGAAGAAATCACGCTGAACCTTGGGTCTGAATTTCAGAGCTTTTCACACTATATTTGCGGAGATATGATCTGAGGAAGTTGGTCTTTTTGTAGACTCCTGAATTACATTCCAAACAGGTGACCTATGGCAGACACCTTTGATTCAAATTTAGAAGACAAAGATCTCAAAATTTTCTCAACTAAAGTAACTTCCTTTATTTCTTCACCCAGATTCTTCAAAAAATTAACAATCTCATCTATACGTAAAAAGTAACTGGCTACACTCTCATCATTATGCATTTTAAGAGTTTCATACTAAATTCCGAGAGTTTCAAGCTTAACACATTTTACCTGAGAGTCTCCTTCCTAACTCTGAATGATTTTGTCCCATATTTCTTTGGTTGTCTTGAGTTGCATGACCTTGACAAATTTTGATTCTGACAAGCTTCCCAATAATATATTGATAGCTTTGGCATTAGTTTTGTATAACTTCTTACCTGCAGTGTTTGTAGGAATTACAGCTGGAAATTGATATCCTCCTTCCACAATTTCCCAAACATCAGTTCCAAGGGATTGTAGGTAGGCTTTGTTTCTTATTTTCCAATATAATAAGTTTCTCCCATTGAAGATTGGTGGTTTGATGGATCACATGCCTTCGTGATTGTTCATCTTGAGAGATTTACCTTCAAGCGATCAAGCTTCTTCTGAAGGACCTGCTCTGATACCAATTGTTGGAAATAATACTGAGAGAGGGGGTGAATCTGTATTATCAGATTAATAATTTTATTTCCCAAACAGATTTATATACACTACTTCAGTGAAGTGAACTAGCATGTGCACGCAACTGTGACTAGAGAAACCAACGTATATCTAGAGAACTTTAGACAATTTATCATGGGTTGATCTTAAACTAGTGCATCACTAACATATTAGACAATGTAGTAAAAATAGAATAAAGCATGACACATAAGCAACACACATGAACACCAAGATTTAAGGTGGAAACTCCCTGTGGGTGAAGACCACCTGCTGTTGTCATCTCTATCTTCTTTTAATAATAATAAAATATGTTTACAATCTTGTACTGGTGCAGACTCATACCAGTATGTAGGCACCCACCTGCAGAAGGCTACAACCTTCTCTCATTTTCCAGTTTATATTGGAAGGGAGATGCAACCCCGTAGCTCTTGTACCAGCCAATTTGTTTATTAGTACGTAGGCGCCGATCTACAGAAGGCTACTACCTTCTTTCTTCCTCCAGGGACAACGTTTCATGAATTTTCAAACTGGATACTCCTGGAACACAACACCATAATCTGAAGGCCACGTTTCATCCAATTTTCATACTGGACCCATCAACAAATTTTAAACTTAAACTGCATCAACCAACATTCAGTTAATCTGAGCAATCAGATCACTGACACCAGAACATTGTGCTGCACTCAGAAACTTGCATCATCATTCAGAACCAGCTGTAATCTCAAAAAACATGCATCAGAATGGTTGAATCCAAATTGTGTGTATACGCTACTTCTGTCAATCAAACCTGTGTATACCTCCAAAACTACTGCAAACATAAACTTTTGAATCAAGTCCGTACCAACCAACAATATATTGAACATCTACTGTCAACTTACAGAGCTTTACACGGGCAGCAACAGAGATCACTTCTACAATCAACCAATCAAATATCAAACTCCTTATTCATTTAGTTTTAGATTCAGATCTAAGAAGACCTCATTGACAGACAATAGTAAAATAGTAGAAATGATCTAATAAATCAGTCATCCTTGAACATCAAGCTTTTCTTTTGCATACCCTACTTGGAAGAGCCGAACCAGCGTGTATACGCACCTTCACCAAAATGAACTAGTGTATACATATGCAAATACTTACTTCATAACCTCACTACACTTCCGGACTTCAGACAAACCTAGATCACAATATTTAATGAATAAAATAGGTGTACATAATCATATCTAGCCCAATATCAGATCATTCAATAATAATTCATTTCAGGTCTCATGATCCTAATCCAATATTGAATTGAAGGTGCACAAAGTATTTCAGATCAAATCAGAAACATAGCCCCTGTAACATAAAATATACTTTAGATAGAAGTATTCCTTAGAATCCTATACACTTGCGCATAACACTTCATAAGATATTCATTACTTCAGTACTTAGCCCTTGATCTTCTCCTCCTTATATACTTAGATCCTTTGTCAATACCTTGGACCAAAACCACTTAGGACCAATACCTTGGACCAAATACCTAGGGTCAATACCATGAACCAAATACCTTGGACCAAAACCTTGTTTCTCTAACATGTACGTGCTTCTCTTCCCGTGGGAGTGCGTGTTTATGTATACACTCTTTTTCTTCTATGGACCAATGTGTATACGTTGCTTTGATTAAGTGGACCTGTGTATACTTCTTAAATTTCTTTTCATTAGCCTTTTCCTTTACCTTCTTTATTCTGATCAGTAGACCTTAGTTCCATCTTCCTATTCTTTTGTACCACTACCTTGTTACCTCTGAATATATTTGTTTTATTGTGAGTTTCCTTCTAGCAAAATTGAATTGACCTGTGAGTGAGTTGCCATCAAGGACTTGCCATCATGGACAACACTTGTGTCATAGTGCCAACAAGATTATTAATGTCTCCACTTTTAAAAAGGGGTATCTCTAGACTAGTTTTCCAATCCCTTGGGAATCCTTGCTGAATGACGTTGTTGAATATTTCCATGATGTGTGGTGCCAAAATTTTCATTCCCCACTTTAGATATTCTACTTGAAGTTCAACCAAATCCTTTTCCTTCCTCATTTTCAACTTTTTAATTCCTGCCTCCACCTCCTATAATGTGAAAAGCTTTGTAATTGTATTTATCCTAGGAGGAGGCTCAACCTCTAATTATTTTTCATAGAGTTGCCTTGCATAATCAAACCACTGACTAGTTGTAATATTATTTTCAATTTGATTCTTCCTTGGTTGAAGTTCCTGCCAAAAAAACTTTGGGTTATTCTTGCCTAGATATATTAACTTTTCTCTCCTTGTTTGCATGAACTTGTCTTTTTTCCTTTTTAAAATATGCTTATATAACTTTATATTCATCTTCTCCTCACTTTCCCTTTTCAAGGTTCTCCTTGCCATTTTTCATTCCTCATCGAACCAAGCATTCACATGAAAAAAATTGACTATGATTTCCTATTTTTTTCTCTTTTGCACTTCTCAAGTGCACCCTGAATTATATTTGTTAACTCATGATTGTTGAGGATTTGGGGACCATTTTTCTCCTTCTAAATTGATCTCTTCGACATTGTTTTGAATATAGTGAAATTTTATTTGATTAGAATATTTTTTCCCCTTGATGTCAATTGAAGAGAACATTGGGTTTTCCTCCTATGATATCTTTATTCTAACCAAGATAGCTTTATATAAATTGGGTTATGATCTAATTTTAAGTTGCAAATATGCTCTCCAATCTTAACTTCATCTATCCTTTCTATTAGGCTTTGTGAACAAATAACATAGTCAACAACACTTGCCCCATTGTAAGTGTTGCAAGTGAATTTCCCATACTTTTTCCATCTATTTAGACCATTGCAGATAAAGAAGTTGAAAGAACCACACAACGTAAGAAACTCCTCTCCAAAATGATTACTAACTTTGTCGTCTTTTGAACATGTCAACCATTGGGGATTCTCCTATTCAATGGTCCATATAAGATTGTGATCCTCTTTGCACAAAGAATACTAGCTTATTGATTTGTTGTTCTAACATTGAAATCTCCCACTAAAATAACTTCTCCTTGTTGAGAATATGTGGAAATAACTTTGTTTAATGATTCATATGGATCTTTGTTGTCCAACCCCTTGTTTTTGTAAGTTTTTTATACTTGAGGCGCAAAAGAGCATGTTGAAATTCTTATGTGGTTCTCATTTTCTTTTATTATGAAACCAATTCCATGAGGAGTATTAATCAATTTCACTGGATGAAGTTATTAAATGATTTTAATCCTAGACGAGACTTATCTCTCTTCTCTATCATGCTTCCTTTCATTGAGGGATGGTATTGTGCGGCCACGTGGAATGCATTTGTCATGCATCATCGACCAATGGATAGATGGAGGGCGGCATTAGAGGTTAATAAATTTGATAAATTATGTGAAGGCAACACCCCCTTATCCAAGGTGTAGAATACATGCATAATATCTTTGCCTTCGATGGAATTTGATCCATACAACAATGTTTCCATAATGGTAATTGATGAAAACTTGACTAAACTATGGGCGGGGGGATGAATCAGTTTAGCATATTTATGGACATTAAAAAATCCTTTTGGACAAATGGTCTCATGCTAGAAAACAAGATAATGAGAAACATAAGGGGTTTTTTTTGTTGGCATCTCCTTATTACCGGTTCATGGATGTATTTAGAAAGAGAAGATCATTGTGTCTATCAATCCTAACTGCAAGCATAATTTTATTAATGCTCGTTTGTCTAAAATATTGTAAGTCCTAACCAAACAAATGGAGCACACACAGGTTAATAAGGAGGAGGTGCAAGTTTATAAATATTTTAAGATTTCTATGGATAAGTATGTATTGCATTCTGATATTTATGCTTAAGTTATAGATAATGTGGATGTTTTTTGGGATGCCCTCAGATGGAATCTGTTGGTACTATCAATATTAATGCGTAAAAGAAATTCCTAAAGCTCTGGTATAAAAAGAAGAAAATTACATTACAGGATATTTCCATCAATAAATAGGTAGAGTCCAAGGAGGCTGAAGCAGAAAATGTCGTAGATGAGGAGTTTGTGGTTGAAGTAATACTGGAAGATTAGAAAAAACCGCAGACACCACAAAAAGTACCATATACCAATTAGGCTTCATTAGGTGGTGAATTAAAGAAAGATACACTTTTGGTTAAAACTTCATCATATCACCACCCACATCACCTAGCAAGAAAACAACCAACAACATGGTAACGAAACAACAACAAGGACAACAACCCCTGCATGATAGTTAGACAGGTGCGACGATCCACCCACAACACATAAACATAGAGGAACTGTTAGGATCAACTACCATCTCAAGTGAGTGAGGCATCGATTAGATCGAGTAATCACCTGTCTCTGGGATGGCTAGATGCATGTGCATGGTACTAGTGGACTACTCTTTTGAGTAGATATTATTATTTGTGTTCTTCTTATGTTTAAGGGGGCTGGAATGTAGTATACCTAGGGGGTATATTATGGGATTCAGAGGGAGGTACCCAAGGTAATAATGTAATAATGTGATGGGCCATAGTTAATAAATAAAGTGGTTAACCCGCATCATGTAAGGGACCACAAGTAGTTAGGAATAATGTGATAAGCCCATGGTAATGTATGTATGGTGTTGAGATACCCATAGTAATGACCCATGGTATTGTATGTATGAAGCCTCTTTAGAGGCTAGAGACTCCCCATTGAGGATGTCAAGGATATTTTTGTATTGGCAAGTGATGGCTTGTGGAGTGATCGCCTTCCTTAAGGACTAATTGTATGGTGTTGTTCTACCTCAAGGGTTTTTATGAAGATATCAATAAAGAAGTATTTTCATTCTAGCAATCTCTTGTATTTGCTCTTGGGTTTATTTTATATGGTGTATTATCTGATATACTATAGGGACTATTATCTTTACATTGATGTTATGTTTTAGGGATGAAGTATTGTATTAATTCATGTTTGTCATATATGTTATTGCATGTGATTACAGTATCACCATTGATGTGTTTAAATCAAAATGTGTTAAGTATACATATGAACAACAATATTATATATGTGCAGTTGATGATTCAGTGTTTTTGTTATATGTTAGTACTTGAAACCCCTCGATCTTTGACTTGCGATAGAGAACTTCCTCCAATATCCATATCCTGTTGATATTCTTGAAGGCGTGTGTTGTGATATGCGATAAACTTTGGCCTCGGATTTGCTCGAATCTTCGATATCCGGACCCGATATAGAGTATTAACATTGATTAATAAGAATTTTGTGTCTGCATTGATATTGGGACTTTTGAATGAAACCTTCGATATCAAATCACCTATTGTTGATTCACTTGCAGACCCAGTATAGTTATAAGATCGGATTTAATCTAAGAATGCATCCATTTATCGGAACTTTCGTTATGTGCCATCATCTAAAATGGCCAATAATATGGACACAATATTGATATTAAAACGAGTTTAATTGTAATTTGCCGTCCACCATATCGGAGCTTTATTATAGCACAAGTTTGCAAATTGTGGCATATTGTGATTATCTCTAATATCAAAACCTTTGATATTATGGACCTAGTACAATTATTAAAATGAGTTAATTATGTTAACGCATCCATTCCACAACGGAGGTACCCATATCGCAAATTTTTTGTGTTGTCTCATTTTTAATGTTCCGATAAGTAAACGTCTGATTCCACTGCTGGCTCTGGATTGAAGGATTGCATTATGTTGATTGTGTTTTCATATGTTGTACATCCCTGTGGAGATGAGTTATATATTTATTTTATATATATTATAGTATATTATTATATTAATATATATAATATATTAAGTTCATGTGTGTAATTTTGAGGGAGTGTGTGTAAGACTACAAAGGTTAAACATAGGATGTGTGCTAGAGGCATAACAAATCACATGCTATAACAAACCACATGCTATAAAAAACCGCATGACAAGAAAGATTTATAACTTATTAAGGAAGATACAAAACTCATTTCATGTCATGGTCGACCCATGAGAGGTTCAATCAAACTTGAAAGATAGTGGGTTCTGAGACCCTTTTATTAATAATTATATTACATGGAAGACGCGCTGGATAGTAGGGTCTTTATTCACTTGAATTCCTTTTGTTTTCCAAGTTACAAGTTGTTGTGTTGCATGGAAAGCATTGGATTAATGTCAAGGGGAGTTTTCCCTTGGGATCAGACGAGTTGCCAGTTGTGCCTAAATGACATGTAACCTGACCTTCTCAACAATATGGATACCTATCATTGGCATCTTAGGATGGTTGTCGAGGCACTTGAAGGTTTTTTCAAGCACTATGGAGTTGCTTGTAGGCTCAACATAGGGTCTAGCACTGTCGGCATGTAGCAGGTGAGGTAGGAACCTCTCAGGAGTCCACACTAAACTCATGGTGGGTAAGCGACGTATGAGAATATATGGCGCCTTGGGTAGGATTCCCTCCCAGTTGGAAGGGAAGGCTCGCTGGCCAAGAATCTATTCGAGAACATATCACCCAAGCTCATGAGGGATAACGTCGTAGATCATCCTAATTAATAAAATGTATCATTATCAAACCGTGAAGCACATATGGGAGTGTACGAGATTCCTGAGATAGAGACATAGTCAGAAAGGCTGGGTCGAAGAAGCCTTTGCAACAGTAAAGCTTATAACCAGGGAGGTTCTAGAGCTCTTTGTCTAAGGCACTACACGATGCAGAGTCGAGGTCCCTTGGCTGAGTCATGACAAGAATCAGAGAGAAGGCCTCGTTGTGGTGCATAGGAGTGAGGCTATTAACTTAAAGGAAATTTTGGGATAACCTTATCCTTTGGATGGCCAAAACCCTAATCAAGGGAGGCTTCTGATTGGTGGAACCAAATTTCCCGTCACATGATTGGTCAGAATGACGTGATAGAATATCCATAGAGTGCTTGTAGTCTATTGGTGGGAGGAACCTTTTGATAATAGAGTTATATTAGAGTTATGACATTGGAGGAATTATTTTAGAAATATATGATACTAAAACTCTAATACATATAACATTGGTTCTTTATAATAATAAGAAAATCTCTAAACTCTGAAACACATAAGTTATAGCAATTTTAAAAGTTTTCAACGTATTATAATAAACACTATTGGAAGAGTCCACATGGGATATTATACTCCACCTTAACAAATCGGAGATTCCATATCAGCATTTTTGCTATGTGACACGATTCAAAATATTCACTCTCCAATATGCGATAAAGGGTTTCAGTTCGATATTGCGATATGCTAATATTGCCGGTTCTCAGATATCAAAGGTCATAGGTAATCACATCGTAACATACGCCTTTAAAGATGAAAAGAGATTTGCGAGTGAGTGAGAGCATTTTTTTTGTGCTATCAAGCATTTTGAAAGTATTTGATTTGAATTAGAGTTGTAAAACCATGCTCACATCAATCACCCAAATGTGAACTTGTAAAATTTGTCCATTTTTTTTCCCTAAACACAAATGAACATTATATTTTTTTTAGAAAGGGGAAATTTTTTGGAATTTTAACTGAGTTTCGCAACAACTATTTGTAAAAGAATTTAAAATTGAAGCAAAAGTATGCTTACTGAAATGAAATCGGAAGGGGCTAGTTCAATATAAAAGGGTTAAAGTCATATAGCAATACAAGTGTTGGACTCTGGGGCTATTTGTTTCATTTATTCTAATTAATGAATAATAAAAGAGAAGCTTTAAAAATAAGATTAGGTCAAATTGAAAAATAAAACAGGATGATAGGATAAGAAAAAGTGAAATAACAAATGATCCAAAAGGCAGTTGAAAATACATAGGGGTCCCCATTACTAATATGATAATAATAAAGTCAAGTTGGGAGTGTTGTCTTTTTTACCACAACAATTTGGAAAGTTTGTTCAGGCTAGGTTTTGAGTCCTATTTTGTTTGGAAAAATGTCTGTGAACTTTTGTGGTAAGTCACTTCTTGGAGAGCCAAAAAGAGATTTGGCAGTAAGTGAGAACATATATTTTTGTCTATATTTCCCTGTTAAGTGTTTTCAAAAGTATTTGATTTGAAGAAGAGTTGTAAAAGTGTGCTCATATCAATCAGTGGAATGTGAACTTGTAAAGTATGTATTTTGTTTTTCTAAAGACGAACGTACACAAAAAAATAAAAATGTAGAAGGGATTTTTTTTGGAATTTTAAGTGAGTTTCATAGCAACTACTTGTAAAAGAAAGCACTATTGTGAAATTGAATGAAAAATATGCTTACTGAAAGGGAATCAAAAGGTGCTAGATGCAACGATCAGACTGCAGGTGGTTGTAAAGACTTTGATGATAGTATTGATTCCTCTTGCTGCTTACGCTTGATGTAAGCATTGCCTTGCATGTGAGAGTAGCAGCTGAAGGAAAATGGTGGAGAGATGTGAATATCAGTCAATGTTTGAACTCTAGAGATAACACTGAATGTTAACCCTTGTCGGACTATGTTTCCAATGTCCACTGTCACCTATGGTAATGTCATTCCTTGTTATTTATGTATTGTCATCCCCCATGACATTCGAAGGGGAATTTTCTTGCGAGACCCTTGTGTTATTGGGGCAAGTGGAACATAACATGGGTTGAAGGTGTCCCATAGTAGACCTTTGTATTGGAAGAAGTAAACAACAACAAAGGATGGTAATTGAGAGGGTTTTTATCCAATTGCATAGAAAAAGGAAATTACTTTTCTAAGTGCTCTGTTTGCAAGACCTACTTCAACCCACAAGTTACATGTGAGTTAAACATGTTCATTGCAAATAAGAACTTTTGCATCCAACTATTCGTCTTCTTCGTGTGCACCAATAGGATAGTGGTTCCTTTTGTTTGTGTACCAGCATGCAATTGGTATGTTCAATTTTTTGAGCATTTTTTTGTTATGGAAATCAACTGCTAGGTTGGTTGGATATAGGTGGATTGCATTGTCAAGTTCTTGTTGCTCATCCTTTGACAAAAAGGATTTTTTCCTTAACATGAGAATGCTCTAGTCTTTGACTTTTGGTGTTGCATATATGAGATTCGTGAGCAATTGTTGGAATGCAATTTGAAGAGGGTTTGTCCCTTGTTGACGAAAAATGGTAGATAGTGTGATGATTGTGTCAAAGGTGCGGCAAAGGGAATTTCCGTGTGATGTGCCGACAAACATGGGGATATCCTTCATAGGAGGTAGTTTCTCAAGATCACCAACAAGTGTGATAGACCGATTGCCAAAAGGCACATTCTAATACGAAGGAAATACCTCCCTTAAGTGATCGTCTATTTGTGAAAGAAGTTTAGGCCCAATAAAGCTCATTTCATCAATTAAAATGTATTTGAAGTGATGAATGTTTTTTTGGAGATGCAGAAGTGGTTGGCCCTCATGAATATGCATTGACACTAAAGGAATGTGAAGGGTAGAATGGATGTAAGCACCTCTTGTTAAATGCTACAACACCTGTTGGAGGAAGTAGGAGTAATGGACTTGAATTTGGAAGAGATTCAACAAGAAATGTCTCTTTTAGGGAATCAATTAAATTAGACTTCCTCGTGCTAGTAGTACCTTGGATGAGCATTCTAAGTGGAGGAATGGAGGAAGAGATCCTAAAGTGGGTGAGGACAATGGTGAAAGAAAATTGTGGGGTGGGTGATAGTGAGGTGAGCAAGTGGGGAACTGGAGACAAGCTAGAACAAATTTGGGTGGATGAGTTACTAAATTCTATGAAACGTATGGTCATCTCTTGCAAAGGGAGAGGAATGGTAGTATGGGCCCAATTGTGGTTAGGGTAAAAATCATGATTTCCAAGCATGTCAATGTCATCAATTTCCATGTCGTTTCTAGGTTGTAGATGAGAAAGGAATTTCCCTTCATCAATGTCTATGAATTCAGGGGGGTTCGACATATCATTAGTGGAGGTTCCATCAAAGCAAGGGGAAAGGGGGGTTTCAGGGGCTTGATGAACATGCCGTGGAACATATGAATATCTTTTTTGTTCCCAATCCGAAA
Organism: Pinus taeda; assembly: GCA_000404065.3. Taxonomy (NCBI): domain Eukaryota; kingdom Viridiplantae; phylum Streptophyta; class Pinopsida; order Pinales; family Pinaceae; genus Pinus; species Pinus taeda. The sequence goes on along the minus strand of APFE030410297.1, from coordinate 3,445 downwards.
TGATTTCTTCATTAGTGGAGCCTATGTATGATGGGAGTGTGTGGAAAGGGAAGTATAGAAGTATTTCACTCCAGAAAAAAGAAGAGTAGGATGCCTCGGCATGATAAGGGATCGAGGAATTGGAAGGGAGGACATGAAAAATCTTGCAAGGATTTATTTGTTTCCATTGTTTATGTTTTCGACGATCAGAGAAGGACTAGGAACATGTAACTTTAAGAAGAGTTAATGTTTCAAGCGAAGCAGATGTATTCATGTATGCTACGATGAAGGGTGATGTTGGGAAGGGGGAACCTAGAACATGAGAAACATGTCAAAAAATAGTTCAAGTAACATTGAGGGAAATAAATGAGTGACTACAAAGTGAAAGGGGAAGCTTTTGTAGCATGTGTCATGTTTCCTGTGCGCTGTCCCTATCGACAATTGTTTCTGTTAAATTTTTTTGGAAAAAATTAACAACAGGTGTTTCGGGGTGGACATCCTAGGAGACACATGACAACATTTTCCGATAACTTTCTGATTTTATTTCTGGTTTCGATACATATTTCATGATATCATACAGAACAACATGCTAAGAAAAAACTAGTTGGCAATCGATGTTTGCTCTCCATATGTATAGCAGGTCAGATTTGTGTACATTTAACCTATCATCATTACGATCGGGGACATATTTCTTTCATCCACTATCATCAATGATCAAAGAGGAGGTGGGCTTCAAATCCCATGGAACTCCATATCGGAAAACAAGAGTAGGACCTTTTTTGTGAAGACATGAAGAGGGGTGGCATTTTCTATATCGTTGAATGCAATTAAGAAGATTCCCGTAGTCCTGAAGGCGAGAGGATGAAAATATCAATGGCGATGGGAGGATGCATGGGTCATTCACTGTAGAGATGTGTTCATAAGGTCTACGTTGTTTAGGAGGGTGAGGATTCCAAGAAGAAAAGTGTTCATTGAAAAAGGACCTGGCTCTATCCATCACGACTTGGTCATTCCAATTGAGGTTGTCCATATTAGGTGCGTTTTCGAGCCAAAGGAAACCATGTATGTCTACATAGCCCCTATGTTGCCACTCATACCTACAAAGATGAAAAAATAATTTTTTTGAGGCAATTGTACATCCAGGAAAAGAAACAAAAAGGAGAAGGATGGTCAGGGAAAAACCTGCACCAAAAGTCCTTTGCATGTAAACCTTTTTGCAAGATCTCTCCGAGGAATATTGTGAATTGACGATGAATGAATTGTGCTACAAGATGTGGATTGTTGATTATATTATTGAATTTCCATCAAGATAGCTCGAATGAACCCTGGGGGGTTTCCAGGCATGACCATGTGCATGTCATGCCATTTAGTGTCAGTTGCACTTAGGGTGAAGAAGAAAGTAGGGCTACCTATTTGTATGATCATAACATTAAGTTCACCTATGTGTTTGTTCCAGCACAAGCATGTCCCTATAAGGCCTGATATGAAGTGTATAATCTAGCCAGGAAGTATGGAATCAAGCATGTCATGAAGGTGTGCACAAAAGTATGCAACGATCATTGGAAATCCCCCTCAAAGGTTTCTCTTCATATAAACAACAACAGTTGCTTGACTATGATGCCGCAACATAATATTGTACAATTAATACCAAAATCTTGGATGTTGGGAAAAACGGTTATCATAGTAGCGTATGAGGTGAACAACATATTCTTGCATTTCAACTTTTCTAAGATGTGGTTGAGCAATAATGTCAGCCCCTGTGGGGAAGAGTGTGGGGAACACCATAGAAAATAGGCCTTATGTGGTATATTCATTGATAGAGGATGGGGAAACAGAGGGCTAGGAAAGTGAAGTAGTGGAATTAGGATGGGAAGACTGCAGGTAGTTGCGTATTTCTTCAAGCTCAATATGGGAATTAGGGAGTACTGATACGAAAGAGGATCGTAGGAGGTTTGTTGGAGTGGTTTGTGCAGGAATGTTAACATCAAAAGTAGGGAAGTCAAGTCGTGGTTTAGAAGAGGAGGGGGACATGTGACGGATGACATAAGACATATCGGTAGGGTGAGTCAGTAAGGAAGATATTGCAGCTTGGTCCAGTTAAACATCCTTGTAATAGGGATCATGGGCTAGTTTGTACTCTAAAGCTATAAGAACATGTGTCTCGTTAACAATGAAATCATATGCTTTGTGGTCACATCCATGCCTAGTAACAATGACAATGTCCAATTCAGAAACCAAGCATGGTAAAATGTTGGCGGTGATAGTGATGTCATGCGGAAAATAAATAGTATGAGCAATGAATTTGTATTGTGCACCTCATGCATGGGTGACTTGCAATATTGGGCTGACACATGATATAAACATTTCTTATATTTGTGTTAGAGTAGCAAGGACAAACGGTTGGTTGCAAGGTTCCATGTTGTTCTCAAGGGAGAAGCGGTGAGTGGATTTTGTAGTTACACACCAGGAGCAATAAAGGTTACCATGTAAGAATTTTGTTTTCATATTTGGGTATGATTCTTTGCATATGGAGTAGATATGCAAGGGAGAGAGGTCATATATCCTTTCATGGAATTGGTGGTGTGCATGGTTAAGGTCAAGGTTTACCAAAATATCGGGATGGAAGGGTGAAGGAGGATGAATCGACAGTGGGGTGTGCAATGTATATGGGAAAGAAGTGGTAGTGAATGGAGGAAGTTGAAGGGTAGGTACAGTTAGAGCAGGAAATGTTGAAGGAGATGGGTTTTCAAGTGAAGCTTTGGGATGTTGGGAAAGATAAACATTAGACGGGGGTATAGCTGGAAAGGTTTGGGTGTTTAAATCATCTTTATATTAGAGTCATCTTTATTTGTTAGTGTTAGGATATTTCGACACATAGGAAATAGTTAAGTTCAACTTGGTCTAGTATAGAGTTAGGTAAAGTGTGTTTCTTTACCGTTGTACATTTTGTAACTTACAATCCGACGGTCACGATATGTAGTGATCCGACGGTTCATTCTCTCCTCGGTATTACCGACACTTGATCCGTGGCTTGACACCCGATTGGTCCATGAATTCTATTTAAAGCGCACGGAGGGTCATTTGTAGGTTCACCGTGCATGAGAGAAGCTTATGTAAATTTTCATTCTTTTATTAATAAATTGCCTGTAGTAGCCATGTTGGCGTAGGCCGTGGACTGTTTTCCTCTCTGAGGGTTTTAACCACGTCAAAATACTGGTGTATTGATCTGTGATCTGTTTGTGAGCGGTGTCCTTTTGGTGTTCTGTCTGAGGAACTTACCCTATAAATTTCTACATGGTATCAAAGATCCAGTTCAAGAAGTTGTCACTAAGGGGGGATAGGCTCTAGTGCCTCCTTCCTTCTCCTATTGTGTCATATTTGTAAATCTTTCAATCCTATCCCAAGTTGTTCTTAAGGGGGGATGTTAGGATATTCCGACACATAGGAGATAGTTAAGTTCAACTTG
>APFE030410295.1:15096-62638 GCA_000404065.3 Pinus taeda | reverse complement strand
ATGTACTAGGATACGAATTTCATGTTTAATCAAGAGAACCAAACCATATATGTACCTTGATGTTAGTGACATTGGTTTTGAAAATCCTCTATCTTGACCCTACTAAAAATTTACATATCACTCAAACAAAATCTTGAGTTGACATGCTACCTTTTTTCTATCTTATGTTAATCCTTAGAGGTGGTATTAATGACAAACATCCCAATATAGGCAATGATTTTGATGATATGTAGGTATTTATTGTAGCATTATTTTTGTTGATGCTAGAGACCATCCACACCATATCTGTTGATGTATTTTCGGTGAAGAGATGGATTGCACTCAATTTTATTTTGTTATGTGCACCCTTACATGTTATATAAATGAGAACTTGCAATTTCTGGACCTATGGTTGATGAATATTATAACTACTATATGAATGATGTTATAAGGTTCAATCCATGTTTTTGTATATTTTATCACAAAGTCATCATTCTACAATCTTTTGTTGACATATATGAATAAAAAAATAAAAATATATATGTTATATAAAATTCATTCCCAAAATCGGTCCCAACATGGGATATTTGGGAAGTATCACTCCTCGCTCCAGTTCTACTCCCACTTCCCACTTTTGCTCCCACTCCTAAGCATCCTTGCTCCAGAACAAACATGTGTCACATTAATAATACATACATGATCTATGTGTAATGTGTGTGTTAATATTTTTTACCTATTTCTACGATAGTGATTCTGTCGATGATGGGGTAGTAGAGAAGACAACATATATGGCACCTTCACCTTTTATTTACATTAGTGATGAACATGTTGAATAAAACTGAAGGAGAGAGTGATACTGACTATTTCCTGGTATAGGGAACATACATTCCACATGAGATAGTGATATAGACTATTGTTTTAAAAAGGGTGCATGCATTCTAAGGGAACACGTGTCACGTATTCAATTAATTCTAGTTTAGATGTTGTTTCAAATTTAGCAATTTCATTTTTTGATAGATCTTTTCTATTATTAGACTCTTTTATTTTGTTAGTTTTAGCATTCATGACATTATTACTAAGAGTTTGTAAATACTTAGTAAATTAGTATACTTATGCATGATAAATTTCCATCATATGTAGAGGACACAAATCTCAAAGAAGGGATGCATGCGTGCATGCTATAGTTCATCTTTGATGGAGACACACTTAGTTGGCACTTTTACCATGCAACTATGGTGCACTAGGTGATCAAGTTATGGCTATGATTTGAAAAATTCCAACCATATAGGATTTTTCATGTGTCCATATTCATTGTATTTTCTCTCCTCTTCATATTCTATAAGCAAGATAAGATGTGTGTCATTGTGTTGGTTATTGAGGTTTTGCTTTGAATTTTTGTAGTGTATACTTTTTAGTATTCACTAGAAGATAGATGCAATTGAGAGTTCAAATCTATGTATTTTAAATTCAAATTTTCCATAGTATGTATTTGTAAATCAACCAACTTATATCTACCTCTTTTTTATTGAAACTTTCAAGTTTTGAGTTACCTAGTATTTACGTTAATCTTTTTAGGTGTAGAATCGTCTTACCTTTGTTAATGAAAACAAAGGGATATAAATAAATATGCGTATTAAAATGTTAATGAAAAAATGGATACCTACAATATGTAGAGAAAATGGGGGATTTTTAAATTGGGAAGGTGTATTGGGTTCCTATTGGTTGGGGATTAAATAAAGTTATTTTTGGAGATATTTTCTAATGTATAGTCACATTAAGGGTATTGTTTATCATGCCATAAATGAACGTGCTATGATAGAGGTTCATTGAGTGAATCGATCGTGAGATGAAATGAGAAGCATGGTGATGAGTACTCCCCTCACATATTAGACACTTTCATAAATTTGAAGACAAAAATAAGGAGTTGCAAAGCAGATAGTGATAAGATATTTGAGTCGCAAGAGAGACTTTCAAAGGCACACGAGAAACAAGCAAAGGTTAAAGCTGTTATACTTCATATATTGTCAGATTTATATATAGAGGGACCACTTTGTATTAGTCATAGATAGGGGGATAGGACCAATGAAGCCTATGGAAACAGATATCATGACGTACACAGGTCGGAGAAGGATGATACTAGTCGAGATTGAAAATTATTGGATACACATAATAGGATAGGAAATGGGCATGGGCATTATTCTAGTTCTGGTTCAGACATGTACCATGTTCATCATTACCATCATCCGTACAAGAGGAATGACAAGGGATATTTTCCAAATGATTTTAGGAAAGACAAGCCACCTACATTTGATGGGGAAATGAAAAATTCAAATGATACAAAAGTTTGTTTTCTTGGAATGAATTAGTTCTTTAGATTTCATGATTACTAGGAGAACATGAAGGTCAGAATAGCTATGTTCAATATTAAAGGTAAATTAGACATTTGGTGGGAGGACATGAACAATGTCATAAGCATTCGGGGAGAGGAGTTGACTTGAATGGAGTTTGAAATACTTTTCAAGGAGAATTATCTACGTGAGAGATATTATGATGAGAAGGCGAAGGAAGTCTATGATTTGAAGATGGGGTTTATGGCGGATGAGGATTATATTAGAAGATTATTGGAGTTATTAAGGTATGTATTGTATCTTAACGAGGAGAATGCTAAGATTGAGAGATTCATTAGTGGGTTGTTAGTAGCATTCAAAGATAGGATCGATTTAAATGATCCTATATTGTTGGAGGAAGCCATAAAAAAGTTGAAGAATTATTATGAGCAATCAAAGTGTAACAAATAATCTCAATGCTAGAAAGGAAAAGAGAAATTTAATCGAATATGGCCACCTAAGAAAACAAGACCTTAGGATGTACATGAAAAAGAGAATGTTGTTCCTTACAAGAAGTTTAATCTAGTTAGGTAGGGACATGGGTCACAACCTAGACGATAGAAAAATAAATTTGATGGTAAGGGACAATTGCAATGTTAGATATGTGGAAAGTTGAATCTCAAGAAGGGTTTCTCATCATATGATGGTGTTAGGCCTCAAATATATAGTGCACAAGAGGCACAAACAGTTAGGGATGTTGGACAAAGAATTCCTTGAATCTATGTACGATTGGATAATGGGCAAGTAGATTACTAGGGATCTATTATCAAGATGGATGTTAAGATTTGTGATCAATTTGTTTCTATTTTCATTGATCCTCAATCTAATTATAGTTATGTTAATCATGACCTAGTAGATAAGTGTGGTTTGAATAAGTGAGTACATGAAGAATCTTGGTTAGTGAAATTGGCTATAGGTACAAAGGAAAGAGTTCATCATTGGGTAGGGGCTTGCAAATTTGAGTTGAATGGTATTCCTACATCAATGAAATTGAATGTTCTTCCATTGGGATCATACAATGTGTTGTTGGTTATGTATTGATTGTATCTTCATAGAACCAAGGTGGATTGTTATGACAAGGCTATTGAGCACTTAGATGACAATCAAGAATGGAGAATCTCATTAGGGGAATTTTCAGGTCTAAAATGGACCTCTTAAGAAAAATGTACAACCAAAATAAAATTTATAAGAATCAATAGGATTCAAGATGATGATGTCAATCATGGGGGATGATTCACCATTTTTGGAGTAAAAAAGTAAAAAGATTGAAAAATAATAAAATAATAAAACTACTTTTCAACTTGTATTTTCAACTTATCTCCCTAAGGTTTTACTCAAATTTCAAGTGACATTACATGCTGGATGAAAAAATTGATTCCTTGTCCAAGTAGTACCCATGTTGGATACTTTCAACGGTCCCTGCTACAAAAAAAATGAGAAATACATGAAAAAATGTGATTGTAGTCACATTTTTCATGTATTTCTCATTTTTCATGTAGCAGGGTCCATCAAAAGTATGCAACATGCTTACTCCTTGGATAAGCAATCAAATTTTGCATCCAAAAAGTAATCCCAATCAAAATTTGAGTAAAACCTTAGGGAGATAAGTTGAAAATACAAGTTGAAAAAGTAGTTTTTTTCTTTTTTCCCTCTTAAATTTGATGATGTAATTTAGTCTTATATTATTATTTCCACTATTATTTTATTATTTCCTTAGGAGGCCCATTTTAGACCTCAAAAATTCCCTAATTTACAATAAGAAGGAAACACCAGTTAGAATAGTTACATTTATCCAAGTGAAGCACAGTCATGGGAAAGAGTGTGTGTTGTTTGCAATGCATATTTGTAGTGATAAAGGTAAGGATGGTTATGATGCATAATTTTTGGAGAGGTACTCAATATTACAGTAGTTTTAAGATGTGTTTCCAGCAGAGATTTCATAGTTACTACCTCACAGGGAAGTAGAATTTTCTATTGAGTTGGTAATATGGGTAGCACTAGCATAAAAGGTACCTTATAGGATGAGCAATTCAGAGTTAGTGGAATTGAAATTGCAGTTGTAGGAAATGCTTGAAAAAGGATACATTAGGCCAAGTGTATCATCATGGAATGCACTAGTGTTGTTTGTGAAGAATAAGGATGGTACTCTCAGACTGTGCATTGACTACAAGCTGTTGAACAAGGTGGCCATCAAGAACGACTATTTGTTGTTGAGGATCGATGATCTATTAGACCATTCGAAGGGAGAAGTATTTTTCTTGAAGATTGATTTGAAATTAGGATACGATAAAGTATGCATTAAAGAAGAGGACATCTACAAGACTATTTTCTAGATTAGCTATGGGCATTACGAGTTTGTTGTAGTTCCTTTTGGTTTGACTTATTCTATAGCTACTTTTATGTGGTTGATGAATAGTGTGTTGTGTCCTTATATGGAAAAGTTTTTTATTGTGTTCATTGATGATATATTGATATATTCTAAGAATGAGGAAGAGCATGTCAAACATTTAGCAACAGTTTTGATATTGGTAAGATAACATCAGTTGTAAACCAAGATTGGTAAATGTAGTTTCTTTCAAACATAGGTACATTACTTGGGGCATGTTGTTTCCATGGAAGCCATCGCAATGGATCTAGAAAAGATAAGAACTATCATGGAGTGGGAAAATATTAGGAATATGGATGTGGTAAGGTCATTCATGGGGTTATAAGGTTACTATAGGAAGTTCATTAGAAAATTATCACGAATTTCCTATCCTATTACATCATTGCAAAGAAAGGGAAAGAAATTTGGATAGACAGAGGAATGTGGACAAAGTTTTAATTAGTTGAAGTAGTTGTTGACAAATGCTTCTGCTCACAAGATTGTGGACTTGGATAAAGAGACTTTCTTCTGTACAGATGCCCATAAGAGAGGACATGGTGGAGTCTTGATGCAAGAGTGGCAGGTGGTATGTTATGAATCAAGGAAATTGCATGAGCATGAGAAGAATTATGTCTCACATGATCTTTAGTTGGCAGCGACCATACATGAACTGAAGATGTCGAGACACTATCTTGTTGGAAGGAGGTTTGTACTAATGAGTGACCACAATGGATTGAGATACTTGTTTGACCTACTGAATCTGAATTCCAGGCAAGCTACATGGTTGCTAATGATTAGTGAGTTTAACCTCAAGATCAGTTACATTAAGGGAAAAGAGAATTAGGTTGCATATGCTATTAGCAAGTGATACAAGTAAATCGCATTATAGCTAAGAGTTCTTATGGCACGTATTTATAGGATCAGATCTTACAGGTAGGACAATAGGATGATAAACACAGGAATCTTAGGCACAGATTACAATAGTAGAGTACATGTGATCAGGATGTGGACTATAGTCTAACAACATATGGCTTGGTCATATTTAGGGATAGGATCTACATTTCTGACAACAATGAGCTCAAGAAGATTATCCTTAGAGAATTTCATGCTAATTCATATTCAAGTCACCCAGGATATTAGAAGACATTGAAATCAATGAAGAAATTCTATTATTGGCCAAACTTGAAGAAGGAAGTGGAAAATTTTGTGGTTAGATGTTTAGAGTGTCAACATGTAAAATCAGAGTGCAAGAATTTTGGTGGTCTACTACAGTCAATTTTCATTCCATAATGGAAATGGGAACTCATTTCCATTGATTTCATTACGAGTTTCCAGAGTACATCAAAATGTCATGATTCTATTATGGTTATGATCGACGGGTTGACAAAGGTGGAGCCATTCATTCCATTGAAGCCTATGTATTTAGCTAGTGATGTAGGATAGGTATTCATTAGAGATATAGTGAGATTTCATGGTTGTAACTAACCTCCTTGGCCTACCTAGAAAAATAGCTACTAACCCCCTATTCTAGAAAAAAAATGTTCTTTTATACCTAAGATTTGGTTCTTACCAAAAGTACACGGAGTCTGAAAATGTATAATGTTTGCATAATGTGGGTTCATTAAGTAGACTTGTCCATCTATAAGACATTAGGTCGGTCATATTTTTTCATACTTTATGAATGGAAGTGAGGATTCAATAATAACATACATTCAACAACACTTTTGGACAAGCTCACACAAGCTATAAGGGACCTTGATTTTGAACCTATAAACCAACATGGTCGCATGGTTAGGGATCTTGTTCATAATCCTACATGTATAGTCCCTTCTATGTAACATGCATGAGTAACTAGACTATCCTCATATGATACCTTTATTTTGACATGCAAAACACAAATAATTAACCCATTAGTCATACAATGGAAACATTATTTCCTAAATTGGTCAACACGCATAAGCAGTTATTAGTTTAGAGCATTATCGCATACCATATCTCTTTAGTATATGTAATACGACCAGTTAAAGAATCCATAGTCATCTCACATATTCATACATAATCTCCACCTAAAAAATGTTAGTATTTATATAACTTCATGTCATGCTTCCACTACTAACTCTATTCCTGGATAAAAAAATGAATCACATGTATAATACTGCCATCACTCCCATAGAAATTCATTAACACAGGTAATATAATTATGTGCACTATGCTACCGTGCATGGGTATTAAAAATGTCAATCCACTCAATATACTTCTATAGATAACTTCACACTAGAAATCCATGTGCAAGTCAATCATGAGAAATCTATATCTTTGACACAAGTATCAACCACTAATTACCATTTTTGCACCATTTCTCATATACATTAACACAAAAATTATTTCCATACCAATAACACCTCATCTATACAACTCAGATACATAATTTAACCATTTCAATAGAAAGAAATAAAATATAGAGGTAATATATCATATAGTACATTCAACACCTAAGAAGCCAACTAAAACACCACTTGGAGGGAGGAGCACCACCACACAACCATGAATCACCTCTAATTCCCCCCGAGACAAAGTTATTGTGAATGAACAATTGTCCTCAATTGATCGATGCACTGGGTATTTCATACCCTCTTTCATGATTTAGTTTCTATTAGGACTGTCCCCATTTTACGGATTTTTCCCATTTGCCTAGGTTTTTTTCGGTGAAGAAAAAATGTTCCTTCAGACTTACAAATAGTCGTTGTGAAGAAAATATGTTTGTTTAGACTTACAAATAGTCGTTTGCGGGCAGAACCTTATGGCTTGTATTTTTAGGGCTGACGGACGATCCTCACCTCTCAGTGCTGGTCTGCATATCCTTCCACTTTCACCTTAATTCTTACAGTAAGACCTCATTATGTTTCAAAAGAAATAAAATGAGTAAAAATAAGACGCTTCAAAAAACACAAAGATTTCAATCAGTTATGTAAATGATTCAATTTTATTTAGAGAACGTAAATGAATAAATTATATTGATTTATGATCAAGTAATCGTGTTAAGAGATTGAAAAAGAGGGAAGCTACATAAATAAAGTAAATGAATAAATTTATATTCATTTATGATCAAGTCATCCCATTTAGAGATTTTAAAAGGGAAGTTATATGGCAGAAAGATAGTGTAAGTTATCTTTAGTATTTGTTATGGTTATAAGTTTAATAATATAAATTTATTATTTTATTTAAATTTAATTATAAAGCTTGATTTGTTTGATTAAAAACTAATTTTCCATTAATTATAAATGAAGTGAAAATAAAATTATATTAATTATTAATATTTAATTAATCAATATATGGTTACATTAATTTGATTGAGAATTTGCAATTTGTTAATTTGTTTTACTTGATTTCAATTATAGTTAGAAATTTATTAGACTAGAAAATTATTATGAATTTTTAATGAAATTATATATTAAGTAAAATTATATTATATTATTTATTAATAATTAGTAATTGAGTTTGCTGTGCTACTTCCTATAAGAGTAAAAAGTGAAATTGAACATTAACTAGTATGATTGAGGATTTGCACTTGATCTATTATTTTTTTTCTAAATAAAGTTAATCTATTGATATAATACAAAAATTTACATTTTAGCTGAGCCGTAAAGGGTCCCGGCCTTAATTAGCATGCAACCATGAAAATTGTCTGAGACTGCCCCTACAAAGGGGAAACCAGTCCATTAAACATCCAAATTTAACCCACAGGTTTCCTAAATAGACCAGCCTATCAGCTAATAACAAAACCACCCTGAAAACTAGCAAAACCACCGAGAAAAATCACAAATTGTCCTGACTGGACCGCCTAGCCAGCAGATTACCCTGAGGACATATAAGAAAGATAGAAAAAAACCAAAACTAAGTGAATTTCCACCTCTTGGGAGTGACACGCGGCTCCAGGTCATCCGGAGCACGTTCCTCCACCATAGAACACGCCCAGTCATCCGGGTTGTCTGCCTCGCCACGTCCCGCAGCCTGATGTCCTCCCTCCCTGCTGCCATCTGCATCCTACGGGCACGACGTGTTCTCTAGATGGCTTTCCAGTGCCCACGCGTCACTAGGAATGCCTGAAGCATCATGTGAGTTGTCAGTAATGGCTTTTCCATGTCTTCTGTGCCAATCTCCATTACCATCCAGCTCGTCATTGTTGTCTCTATGTCGACTTGGACCTACTCTCTTCGTCTCCTCCAGGGAAGTAGTCATGGGTCTTTGCTGCGCAGGCTCTTCAGAAATGGAGATGGAGACGGTGCCATCTATAACTAGGCAATTCATAGAGCTACGGAACTGGAACTACATCGTATGGGGGACATGATGCGGAGGCAGAGGGAAGGTAGCAGTGCACACAGCCGCCTCATCGCATCTGGAGTAGTGGAGGCAGGCTTTGCCTCTACCACTTCTGGTGTTTGGATAATGACTAGCGACACCGTACTGGTAGGAATTTTTAGCTGGAGAGGCAGGGGAAGCCAAATTGTGGCAGTGTAAAGCAGGGGAGCAAGAGCTACCGTCGCACGTGCCACCTCGATAGTTGCACATGCGGTGGCGGACAATGGTGGAGTTAGGCGTAGTTGTAGAGTCAGGGGGGGTGAAAGAAGAGTTGACAGAGGAATGGTGAGCATATGTTACAAAGTGCTGAGGGGCAGGAGCCAAATTGCAAAGGTTAGTATGGGAATGGTGGAAGCCATTACCCAAGTCTAGACAACAAACAAGCCAGCATCTGCGTCCCGTGCTGCTTCACTCAATCGACTCTCCCGCCTGTGGAGGGTAGGCACAACGAAACAAGGGAAGAATGATCGGGTTATTCACCAGTTCCATGGTTATGCACGTGATGGTTTTGCCTTGACAAGAGTAGGTGGTGGTTTTTCCTCGGCAAGAGTAGGCATTAAATGCCACTTGTGAGGTGCAGTGAGGATTATCCAAGTTGGTCTTGGAATGGTTACAGGGGGCCAAGTGGCCATCTTGCCTGCCATTGCCCCGTCTCATCGCCTTAAATTCCTTAATTTCCACCTGCATCCGGGGGTTGAGCTTCCTTGTGCACTAGGTCAGTGTAAATTTGCAATGGACTGTGATCATCGATGATGTTGAGAAGGTCGTAATGTAGGATTTCATCGTGATCGACCCCAATGTTTGCTAGGAGATCGACAATTTTGTTACTATCCCTTTTGACATGGATAAAAGTTATTTCTCCCCTGTCTTTTATTCATTTCTCTATTGTTTCAAGGCTGGCCAATAATCTCTAGCTTTTGGCAACTCGCAAAGCCGTGCTTCCTTCTTGGATTAGAGTGGCCATGTTAAGAAGGACTTGAGTGTCCCCTCCTATAAGGATGGGATAAAAATTGTGTTGATTAGCTAGCTTCATACCTTGCCACCATCCTTCCAGTTCTACAGAGTTGTTCGTGTCCCATCCTATGGATCCAAAATATAGTAGTAGGGGTTGGCCTTCGTGATTCCTAAATATGCTTCTGAATCCTGCTTTTCCTAGGTTTCCCTTGGAGGCACCATCGAAATTTAACTTAATCATGCTTTTTGGGGGGTGTATCCAATGTGAAAGTTGTCTGGGTGCAATGTGGGGTCTGTTGGAGTTCAATTGTGCTTGTGGGAGCTGTATATTCCAGTTAGCCCATACGCTTAATTCTTGAGGCTGTGTCGGTAAGTCCTCAGTTGTCCATTAATGAAATGCAAGAGTTCCCTTGATGTTTTGACATAGGTTATTCCATATGATTTCTAAGGAGGTTTTTTTATTTTTGAAAATTCGTTTATTTCTTTCCTTCTAGATTATCCAAAGAAGGAGGCCTAGCAAGATAGTCCACAACTTGTTGAGAACTTTACTTTTATAGGGCTCTAGGGTCTAGTTGTTAATAGTTCTTCTTATATCCCCAAGAAGTCTGCAGGGTATCTAGCATCTGAAAGTGAGCTTTTCCCAGAGCAAGTTGGCCATGTGGCAGGAGTCCATGAGGTGCTAAATGGTTTCTTCATTGTTTTGACAATTGGGACAGTAAGAAGGACCATGAAATCCTCTTTTGATTAAGTTGTCCCATATGAGAATTCTTTGATGATACATCAACCAAATGAAAGTGGAGACTTGGGGCCAGATCCCAGTAGTCCATATACGATTCCAAGCATGATCAATTGGTTCTTGAGTTTGAGACATTATCTGGTAAGCTTATTTGGTGGTGAATGTTCCTTTCAGTGTATAACCCCATCTTAGAACATCGCTACCTGTATTAACTTTGATTTTCCTACTGGTAAGCTCTTTGTGTAGTTCCATGTCATAAGCTTCTGATTCTTGTTGTGTTATTTGCCCCGCCAGTTTCCATTGCCTGAATCCCTGTATAGTACTTAGAGTCCAGTAATGTGCTACATTGTTCTCCTGGTTAATGTCATTTCCATTATGGTTTGTGCCTGGTAAGAGTGCTACAATGTTGCATCTCTATTGCCAAGAATATGTCCAAAAATGGGTTTTCCTCCCATCCCTTATCTCCCAAAAGCTATGCTGATAGATGATATCTCTGTGTTGCTTGGTCTCGTTCCAAATTAGGGACCCTATAGGCATGGTAGTTATCTTGATTAGTTCTTGTTGCGGTTGATTATTTGCATACTTTGTTCTCCATAATTGCAGCCATGGCTTCTATGGGCACGAAACCCTTTGCCACCAAATCCATGCTCCCATCAAAATATTGTTGTGTTGTTAATCACGTAGGCCTAGATCCCCCCACATTTTAGGTTTGCAAATGTTTTCCCATTTGACTAAACCCCATTTTCTATTTTGTTCTATAAAGCCCCACAAGAAATTGCATTACAAATTCCTAATTCTCTTCAGCACCCATTTCGGTGCAGCAAGTACTGAGAAAAAATAGAGGGGCATAGATGGTAGGACTTATTTGATCAAGACTAATCTACTTGCCATGTTGAGAGTTCTGTAAGTCCAAGACTGGAGCCAAATTTCCATTTTCTCTAAGAGTTCATGCTAGAAAGCATGCTTTAAGGCGTAATCTATGAGAGGGGCTCCTAAATACTGAGAAGAAAGCTTGGCTTGAGAGAGTCCAATGATTCTTTAGGTGGGAATAGGAGTGTTGAAGGAAAAAATTTGAGATTTGGTCGTGTTTATGGTGGTTCCAGAAGCTTCTGAGAATGTGTCTAAAAGTGCTTTAAAGGTTCTAGCTTCATTTATAGAAGGATGACCAAAGAGCAAATTTTCATCAACAAAGTTTTTATGAGTGATAGCAGAGGAGCCATGGACAGAGAGTCCTCTAAGGTCATGGGAATGAATAGTATGCTTTATGAGACGACCTAGACCCTCAGCCATAATGATGAAAATAAAGGGGGACAAAGGGTCCCCTTGTTGAATTCCTCTTGACAGGTGGTACGGTTTAGAGGGGATTCCATTGACACGAACAAAGCAAAGTGGGGAGGAAACAAGGGTCCTTATCCATCTAACCCAGGTCGGGCTGAATCCAAAGGCTATTAGTATATGTTTTATGTAAGTCCAGATAAGTTTATCAAAGGCTTTGGAAAGGTCAATTTTCAATAGCATACCCACCAGTTTGTTTTTCTTAAGAGAGTCGACGGTTTCATGAGTAAGAATAATACCATCCAAAATTTGGCAACCTTCTACATAACCATATTGCTTTGGTGAGATGAGAAGAGGGAGGAGCATTTTGAGGCGATTGGCTGTGACTTTCGTGATAATCTTGTAGATGACATTACACAGGGCAATAGGCCTGAACTTCTCAAGGGTGCTTGTTTGTGCAACTTTGGGAATAAGGATGATAAAAGTTGTGTTGAGCAAAGGGAGTAACCAATGCATGGATCTAGATTCTTCTACCACATTTCGGACATCTACTTTGATTAGATCCCAAAAGTGGTGGTAAAAGTTGGACATCATGCCATCAGGTCCCAACACTTTCCCAGCCTTCAGTTGATTTGAAGCCTCTTCGACCTCCATGATGGTGACTGGTCTTAACAATAATTGATTATGCTCCTCTGTGATGAGTTTAGGAATATGCTTAATTATCTCATTGGTACCATACTGTCTATCCGTGGGCTGCTCTTGATGAACAGTTTTGAAGTGATTTGTTGAGCTCTTTCTCTATGTCTTCTTGTTTCTCCATTTTATTTCCCTATGAGTTCTGAATGTGAGAGATTGTATTTTTCATTCTTCTTTGTATAGTTGTATGATGAAAAAACTTGGTATTTCGTTCCCCTTGTTTTGACCATCTAATTCTTGACTTATGTCTCTAGAGCAGTTCCTCTTTGTTGCCTCTTTCATTTAGTTTTGTTAGTAGTATTTGTTCCTGTCTGGCATACTCCTCTATTCTACCTTCTAGGATGATCTTTTGTTGTAGCCCTGCCATGCTCTGGTTAAGAGCTTTTTTCTCTTGAAGGATGTTGTCGAAAATGGTGTAGTTCTAGGTTTTGATTTGTTTTTTTGATATGCTTCAGTCTTTGTTGGAATTGGTACATGAGAGAGCCCTCGTTGGGAATGAAACTCTCCCACATTGTGTTGACCACTGTATTGAACTCAAGGTGAGTGAGCCAAAAAGCTTTAGACTTGAAAGGTCTTCTGTTTTAGTTTCCAAGATTTTTCCATTGCAAAGAGATGGGCCAATGATCTGAGCCAACTAGGGGTAGGATAAAGGTGCATATATCGCCACCAAGATAGACGAAGTTGTTTGAAATTAGAAATCTGACCAACCTAGATGCTAATTGTTGAGTGCTAGCTATTTTGTTGTTCTAGGTAAAGATGTTGTTGTCAAAAGGTAAGTCTATTAGTATATTGTGTTGAATATAATCTTTGAAGTCATTGCTTCTTTTTCCAGCTTTCTTCTGCCCCCCCAATTTTTCCTCCATTTGTGTGATCATATTGACGTCTCCACCTATTAACTAAAGTGGATGAGTTCTTGGAGCATTAAGGATCTCCAATGTTTCTAATTGCCTAAGTTTTTTGTGTACTTTCCTGTGGGAAGTAAACATTGGTTAAATGTCCATGTATGTTGGTGCCAATCAAGTGGAACATTTCATGTATGAAGTCTTGCGAAGCATAGAAATTTGTTAAGGAAATATGCTGAGTATTCCATGCTATGCCTAACCCTACCGAGGCACCTATTGCATATACTGTTACTATTTGACATCCTTCCCAAGCTTTGGATAATATGGATTCTAAAGTGATGGTGCTGCATTTTGTTTCTTGCACGAATACAATGTATGGTTGTTCTTTCTGAATCATATTCTTCAACATAATGTACTTCTCGGGACCATTAAGTCCTCCTACATTCCATGAGATTAGCTTCATGGTTGACTGGTAGGTAAGGATCGATAATATTTAGTCAACTTGGAGCATCTGCCCGATTCCACTAGCATTTCCCCAATTAAAATGGTACATTGTAGATTTGTCTTTCTGCCTCTTTTCTCCCCTATTTAATGATATGTTTCCCATCCCATCAACCTCCTTGCTATATGCCCAGAGTATTATGCTAATGCACTCGTGTGAGCACTACTTCCAGATTTTCCAGATGTCTTTCCGGCATTATGTCGAACTCTTTCCTTTTGCAAGCTTGCTCTAGACTGAAAATATCTATTTACCTGAGATCAAAGCTTTTTGGTTCTTCTTCCATTAAGCTTTTTTGACTACCTCCTTCCTGGTGGGTAAGTGGCTGAGAAGGTTCTACCTGAATATCATCAATTTCCATAATCTTATCGGACCATAGGACTTTGTACTGAACAAGGTCAGTGTTGAGTTGCAGATATGAGGCAAGCTTTTTAGAGTAGATGGCATTCGAAGGATGGCTGGTTTTAGAGTGGATAGGAGGGGTGGACATATGAGTGGATGGATTCGAGCTTGGCTTTGCTGGCATGGGTGTATCTGATATAGGATGTTATAGATTTGTCAGAATATCAAAGTTGTTGCTTGACGACGGCAAATCAGAAGCTAGAGTAGCACTTTTAGGTGCTGAGGGAGGTTTTTTGGTATGCCCTTTCTAGCTAGCTACCTTGGTGAATCCTTCAGGATCAGACTTGTTTCCAGTTTCTATGGTTTTGGGTGGCATGTTTAAGGGGCAATCACCAAAGAGGTGACCGTGGGCATGGCATCGCCTCCAACAGAAGGGTACATGTTCATAATCAAGGGGATGAATCCATTCAAAGTCATCGTGCAGAAGACTTACTGTGTCCAGTAGCGCATGGCCCAACTTCATGTAGACACAGATCCGTGCATAAGATGTATATCTTAGAAGCTTAGTTTCCTCTGCAGTCTTTATGAACTCGCCTAAGCCATTGGATTTTAGTGAATCCTCGTCCTAGTATTCCAGTGGAAGCGAGTACATATGGATCCATACTGGTGCCCAACTAAAGTCTTATTTTTCAGGGTTGAATCTTTCGGCCCAGTCTCATAGACAAAGGCCTGCTGCATTGAAGAAATGGGTTCCTCCATCCAGAACTTGGTTTCTGTCTTCAAGGTAGTTAAAAGTGGCTATAAAGAAGCCCTTAGGGCCCAATTGTAGAGCTACATGACATTTGCGCTTCCATTTTGAGATTATCCAGCCTTGCAAGGCTTTTTTAGTCAGGCAGAAACCTATGAATTTGCCAATCAGGGCGTGATCTTTCATATACTGTATTTTCACATTGATTCTGTGACTAGGAAGCTCGATCTTGGGCCTTTTTATGGCAATGGGTTTGCAAGTTGGCGATGAGGCTTTCTTTGGTTTGCTAGATGTTGCTTGTTTGTCCGTTGTCTCGTGTTCCAGATCTTCTTGTTCATTCTTCTCCTTCTGTTGCATAGGTTGTGCCTCAGGCTTCTCTACATTTTTAGTTTTGCTCTCAGTTGGGTTTTCCTTATTGTTATTTTTGGGGGGAGGCATTGATGCCTCCCCCAATGGACTGATCATTGTCCTTTGCGCTCAAAATTACAGTGCCAATCCTGACAAAGTTTTTTCTGAGCTTGAAAAGCTACAAGCTCATACTATGCGCCATGGGTGGTTTTGACAGGAACCCTAGTTCCTTAGTGTGCCATTGCAGAGCTCCATCCCATAGGCTATATTTACCTCGTGGATGTTAAAATAATTTATTTCCTCATTCTTCTTCAATCACTTGATCTATTATTTTAAGATTAAGATTTTCGAAATAATAAAATGTGGGAATGAAACATTAACAAAAAGTTGAAACTAGATATATGGCAAAGAAAATAATTTCTACATTTTATTTTTTATTATGATTGTGAGTCATCCTTACTTGCAGGTAATAGTTTTAAGTAAAGATATTATTGTTTGTTTCAATGTCAAAAAGCAAAGAAGACATGCACTTTAAGCGGGGTTACCCAAGTGGTCAAAGTTATTTTTTGTTTCAACTCAAGGCAACTGATAGGAAAGTGCCCCACACAACTAATTCATCTCATTAAGGAATAAACATGGTATTGTCACAATTATGTAGTTAAATATATAAGTTGAAAATCTTACTGTTATTCATTTTTTATTTTGTCTAGCTTCCATTAAACATAAATAAGGATGTAGTGAGAAAACAATAGAGTATTTGGTGCATGATCCATAAATACTAAAGAAGTATATTATTCTACATAATTATAAAATAATACATATAAACACACTTCTCATTGTTATTTCTTAATTAATTAGATTATAATCCAACTATAGTCTTAGTTAGTGCTTCTCTCTATCACCCATCCTAAACCATTCAAGATAATAATGTTCGGCAAAGCATTTAATTTCATCATAATTTTGGAAACATTTCTAGGAGCTTGCCAGAATTATGTCCTTCATCCTATATGTTATAAAGGCAAGCCCCTAAGTTCTATGTGATTTATTTCCTATATGAAGTGATTACCAATACATTCGAATTAGCAAAATATTTGTTTCTACAAAACCTTTGTTTCTAGATGGGAGTGGCATGATAATAGACGATGGGTAATTCTACAATGTATTGTCAATTTCAGTTGAGCTTATCTTGATTGTAGATTATCTAACATCCAAAAATTGCTATATTTTTCATATTCATAGAAATAAATAAGATTGATTGATAATTCACTCCTTGAACCATAGTTACCAAATTCGAATTTTAGTTTCAATCCCAATTCAATTTGATACAAAATAAATTCTAGTGTGTAAAAGTTCAAGAATATATATCTTCCAAATATTTACAAATAGAATTCATTATTCTTTGTCCTACTCTAATACGAAATTTATTATTTTTTCCAACAAACTCACTTTTATTACTATATTTTAATATGGAATATAGTATTTTTTTCAACTGTAAAAAAAATTGACATGCAATTTTTTTTTAAATTTTCTTATAATATAGAAGTTGCTTCTTTTTTATTTTTCTAATATTGAAAAAATTAGTGATAAAAAATTATGTACTAAATTTGAATTACTGAATTATTAGGCAAAATGAACCCAATGGAAAAATTACCTAACTTTTTGGGCCAATACAACCAAACTTGGTAGCTATGTCTTGAACTATAGAGAACCAACCAACTAGTGGATGCCCCTAGCTAACCCCTTCCTCCATATCTATACATAAAATGAGTAGGATTGAGTTGGATGCACCTCGCCAACCTTTTCCTCCATATCTATAACATAAAATGAGTATATTGAGATGAATGAACCTAGTGAACTCCTCCCTCTATATATAGCAAAAAATTGAATAGGATTACTTTTTCAATCCTTGAGGCATAAAAAACTAATGAATGGAATACACAATCATATAAACCCAATGCAATCATATGATAAGAGATAAATCCTTTTCCAGTTACCCTTAACTCTACATTGAGGCTCTAGTTCTTATTTTTAATTCTTAATCTACATAGACTAACAATTTTCCATCTCCCTCTGACTGTGTCTATCCAAGATAGATGTCCTCTCTTACTCATGGCTACTTCAAAGGCATATAAAAATTCACAAGTATGTTATGTTTATTATGTAATTTTTAAGTAGTCATTAACTATGGCTGAAAGGGAGTTGTATCTTGTGTAAAAAAATCAAATTATGTAAATTCATTGTAGTCGTTGGCTATGAACAAAAATAATATTTATGTTCTTATGTGTATTATGCAGTCATAGTAGTCATAAACTATGACCAAAAAGAATATTTATGTTGTGATGTGTGAAAAATTTGTTTGTAGTATAGTTCTAATTCAAGTGGTGTACACATGGGATGAATGGAAAATTATAGTTGAGAAAGATGAACACACCAGTTTCTTCATTTTCTTAAATGAAGAACCAAACCATTTTCAAACTAGAATCAAAAGTGGAGTCTCATTTGAGGTCTATAAAATAAAGAGACATGGGCTACCACGGAAAGTGAATTTCAAAATAAATCATCATATTGATCAATGTTGGGAAGTTAAAAAAGAGCTATTTGTATTCATAATAGAAACATATTACAACATGGTACTGACTATTATTTTCCAATACATAAAAATACATATCATTGTGTCTCCTTCCTTGCACATCATCCATGGTTTCTAAGGCATTCATCTCGCACAATGAATACATTTTGAATAAAATTGTGGATACATAGAGTTATTGATAGTAAGCTACATGGTATCTAGTTGTGGACAGGGAGTTGATAACTATGAGTTCCATAGTGTCCTCATTCTCTCATTTGGTGTGGTATCTCATTTGGATTTTTTGTTGTGTTATGTGTAGATATGTACAGTATTTTTTTAGAGACCTGCATCAAAGACTTAAAAGAGAGGGATCAATTATTTTGTGCAATTGAAATTGCTCCCTATGTCACTAGGAACATAGATAGAAGTATAGTGCCAGAAACATCCACCTCCACTACGAAGGGTGTCATATTTGTGCGAAACGTTTTACATGAAGATTGGAATTCAAATTTCCCCATCCCTTAAGCCATTATTGGAATCCTAAGCTATAATTATGTCCTTAATTATATTGAAATCATTGCAAAAATATCACGAATATATCTTAAAATTCTCCTACCTAATTTGTTTCTTGGCTCATCGGTAGAAAAGGAAGGGTCTTGGTATCCGACAACCTTCCCTTTTCTAACCACGGATCCTTAAGGTTCCTTTGTATTGTGATGTTACCATCTACAAGTGGCATGTCCTATTAACCCTATCGTGTAATAAGCATCTAGTCTATGTAATAAGTTCCTAGTGGGATTTTCTCTGGAATTCCTTAGCCTTGGAGTTTTGCTCATTAATTACTAGGATGGCCTTAACTTTAAATTCAATAAAAGACAAATAAGACCAAGTTCATGGGACACATATTCCAAGTTGAATGTTGGGAAAAATATCCTAGTGGGTGTTCATTTGGTTTATTATGGTTAAGGGAAATTGGGAAAGGCAATATAAAAATCTTTTTAAAAGCAAGAAGAGTTAATTGGAATTTTATTTATGAAAATAATGGAAAATGGGATAAAAGGAAGGTGAAAGGTCACATGTTGCATGTGAGGTGGAAATTGAAGGAAAATAATACAAATTGAGAAAATAGGGGCTTCATTAATAAAAATACTTTTGAGGATCAGT
Organism: Pinus taeda; assembly: GCA_000404065.3. Classification (NCBI taxonomy): domain Eukaryota; kingdom Viridiplantae; phylum Streptophyta; class Pinopsida; order Pinales; family Pinaceae; genus Pinus; species Pinus taeda. The sequence continues at coordinate 43,375 of APFE030410295.1, read as the reverse complement.
TCACAGCTTTTGTGAGACCACTTTTGGAGCTCTCTCTCTATTCTTTCTATTCCCTCATACTCTTGCACACTTAGAGTATTCTTGGAGCACTCTAGCATTGGAGGAAGAGAGGAAAAGGAAGGAAAAGGAGGAAAAGGAAGTAAAAATCAAGTAAGGAAGAGTCAGATCTAGCAGATATATTGGGATTACTTCTAGGTATCAAGTTGAATGTATGATTCCATTGTTATTTTTGGCATGTATGATACATGAATGTGTGTATTTGGTTCCCTTCTTGTCATTGGCATGGTTTTTTCAAGGTGTGATAATGGTTTTTAGCCTTGCCTTTCGATTTCTGAATAACTATGGTGTGACAAGTTTCTTTTACCTGGTTGAGCTAGATTACCATATGGTTTCAAAACTAAGTGGGGTGGTCTTAAGATAATTCCCAAAGGCCTAGGAATCCCTTGGCCGCTAATGGTGGGATACATGATAAAGCTTGACAGTGGAGATGAGAAAACTCCTAATGATGTAGGTGGAGAGATACGGAGGCATCCATGTTTATTTAGAGCCTAGTGGTCCCATGACTGGTATATGGCGAGATTGTGAGAAATCCTATAGTGTATGTTTCTTTGTTTAGTCCTAGGAATCTCTTAACTAGTAACGGAGGGATACACGGTAAAGCCTAGTGGTATAGATGAGGATTTCAAGCCTAGGAATAACTTAACTGATAATGTCGACATATAAGGTAAATCCTGAGTATCCCTAGTTGGTTTTGTTGTGAGTCCCACATTCATGCTTGGAATATGGCACAAGGGTGATTGGATGAAAGAAAGATTTCATTCAACTCAACCTATGGTTAGGTGGTATGTGCAAGTCCCTCACTTGGATGGTTTTTGCACATGTTAATAAAATCTCTTTTCATATTGTATTTCATGAGTGGATGTTCTTGCTAGGCTTTGATGGTTGTTCTATCATTGTTATTCTACTAGTTATATGTTGCTTATAAGCATGGTTTTATGGAAGAATTTAGTTATGGCTCTCCTTACATTTTGTTTAATAAATGAATTTTTAATAAATGTATGATCTAATAGATATAATGCAAATATCGTGAGATAGAATCAAACGTTCTTAAAAAATATCATATAAATATGAGGTCCCTATGCTTAGAAGTGTTTATATGACCTATACATTACATGTTTATGATGTGTTTGACGAAATTCCTATCATTGTTAAGATGAGTCAGATCATACCCTTGTTCAGGTCTTACATTAGATGCCTTTTCTTCTTCTTATTTATCATTTCTAATAATTTTATCATGTTCTGGGGAGAGACATGAGTCCTAGCCCTAGAAAATTGGCTCAAATTTCATAGTCGTTAGCATAAAATTGCCCAAAAAAGAGTTCAGTCACATGGAGGCCTTGTTGTGGGAGTTAGTGGAGGTTTCCAACCACATGGAGGTATTGTTATGAGAGTGACTAGAGGTTTAGGTCAGTAAAAAGGCAAGTTAAATCAATGTTTGGGCACCTGGAGTGGGTGGTTATCCCCTGGGGGTCTTGTAGCTGCTTAGTAAGGTCAGTTTAGATTTTTCGTGTGTCGATTCCACTTCTGTAACTATACATGGGGAGTTGAATCATATCATAGTAACTCCTTGTCACATGTTTACCTCAGTGGACAAGTTAGCATGGGTAAATGTGGGATGAGGGTGTTATTGACTAGTATCAAATCATGGTTCACCCCTTGGACTAGATGAGAGGAACATGGTTTGCATGCATGCATGTGGGTTGACTATGCATTTTTGTATGTTTTTTGTTTATGTGGATGTATGCGTGCATTTACATGGTTATATTTTTCATTCATGGGGTCATCATATGCGGTTGGTATGATCATCAAGGATAACTAGACGATGATTGAGATGATGTTTATATACTACTATGATTGTGTTTATACATGTATTATTCTAATCTAGTTGATATTGCAGACGAGATATCTTCTCTTGAACTATACGAGGTATGTTGATTATGTTTATATTTTGGTTTAGCTGACATGATATACTTGCAGGAAGAAGATCAAAGATGATTAGCAAGATGATAGACTATAGTTCACAAGATTATTCCAATAGATTAGAAATGGGGGCTTCACTGAAAAACGATAATACCATATCACGTACATTCACACTGGGGCATAAAAAATGAGGAAAAAATGAAATAGGATATTGAGCATATAATAGGGGATAAAGGGTTTTTATATGTTGTATAGAAATATGTGTATTATAATGTATTGTTTATGCAATACATTGGCCATATAGAGGGAAAAACAAGTGGGATGGAGAAATAGAGGTTGAGGAGTATTGTGAGAGTATAGAAAGTGGGAGGGAGAAAGAAAAAACTATGGTAATATTAGGTCCATAGTAGCATAATATTCAAACATATGGCCCTAGTATTGGCATACAATTTGTGGTAATGTTAAAAGTGACATTCTCCGTTATCTTTCATTTTCAACATTTTTCTTAAATATTTAACATTACCATGAAATGACTCAGGATTTTTGAGAGTGGTTCCGACCTCATTATATTTCATATGGAGAAAGTATATTTTTATATCTCACTCAAAATCCAGTAGACTTATTAGTTTTTCAAGATTGAAGATTCGGGGATTGCAATGTTTTTATTGGATTTTGTCATGTACTAGGATATGAAACTCATGTTCAATCAAGAGAACCAAACCATGTATGTACCTTGATGTTAGTGACTTTGGTTTTGAGACTCCTCTATCTTGACACTACTAAAAATGTACATATCACTCAAACAAAATATTGACTTCACATGCTACCTTTTTCTATCTTATGTTAATTCTAAGAGGGTGATATTAATGACAAACATCCCAATATAGGCAACGATTTTGATGATATGTAGGTATTTAGTGTAGCATTATTTTTGTTGATGCTAGAGGTCATCCACACCACATTTTTTTTATGTATTTTCAGTTAAGAGATGGATTGCACTCAATTTTATTTTTGTTATGTGTACCATTACATGTTATATAAATGAGAACTTGCAATTTCTAGACCTATGGTTGATGAAGATTATAACTACTATATGAATGATGTTATAAGGTTCAATCCATGTTTTTGTATATTTTATCATAAATTCATCATTCTAAAACCTTTTGTTGACATATATGCATAAAAAAATAAAAAAATATATGTTATATAAAATTCATTCCCAAAATTGGTCCCAACATGGGATATTTGGGAAATATCACTCCTCACTCCAGCTTCTACTACCACTTCCCAATTCTGCTCCCACTCTTAAGCATCCTTGCTCCAGAAAAAAAATGTGTCACATTAATAATACATATATTATCTATGTGTAATGTGTGTGTTAATATTTTTTACCTGTTTCTATGATATCGATTATGCCAATGATGGGGTAGTAGAGAAGAGAACATATATGGCACCTTCACCTTTTATTTACATTAGTGATGAACATGTTGAATAAAAGTGGAGGAGATAGTGATACTAACTATTTCTTGGTATAGGGAACATGCATTCCACATGAGATAGTGAGATAGACTATTTTTTGAAAAAGGTTGCATGCATTCTAAGGGAACGTATCTCACGCATTCAATTAATTCCAGTTTAGATGTTGTTTCAAATTTAGCAATTTCATTTTTTGATAGATCTTTTCTATTATTAGACTCTTTTCTTTTGTTATTGTTATCATGCATTATATATTATTATTAAATGTTGTAAATACTTAGTAAATTAGAATACTTATGCATGATAAATTCCCATCATAGGTAGAGGACACCGATCTCAAGGAAGGGATGCATGCATGCATGCTCTAGTTCCCCTTTTGATGGAGACACACTTAGTTGGCACTCTTACCATGCAACTATGGTGCACTAGGTGATCAATTTAGGGCTATGATTTGAAAAAGTACAACCATATAGGATTTTTCATGTGTCCATATTCATTTTATTTTCTCTCCTCTTCATATTCTATAAGAAAAATGTGTGTCATTGTGTTGGCTATTGAGGTTTTGATTTCAACTTTCGTAGTGTATCTTTTTTAGTATTCACTGGAAGATAGATGCAACTGAGAGTTCAAATCTATGTATTTTACATTCAAATTTTCCATAGTATGTATTTGTAAATCAACCAACTTATATCTGCCTCTTTTTTATTAAGTTTTGAGTTACCTAGTATTTAGGTTAATCTTTTTAGGTGCAGAATCAGCTTACCTTTGTTAATGAAAATAAAGGGATATAAATAAAAATGGGTATTAAAATGTTAATTAAAAAATGGATACCTACAATATGTAGAGAAAGTAGGGGATTTTTAAATTGGGAAGGTGAATTGGGTTCCTATTGGTTGGGTATTAAATAAAGTTTTTTTTAGAGATATTTTCTAATGTATAGTCACATTAAGGGTATTGTTTATTATGCCATGAATGAACATGCTATGTTAGAGGTTCATCGAGTGAATCTCCCATGAGATGACATCAGAAGCATGGTGATGAGTACTCCCCTGAGATATTAGACACTTTCATAAATTTGAAGGAAAAAATAAGGAGTTGCAAAGCAGAAGGTGATAGGATAATTGAGTCACAAGAGGGACTTTCAAGGGCACACGAGAAACAAGAAAAGGTTAAAGTTGTTATCCCTCCAATATTGTCAGATTTATAGAGAGAGGGACCACTTTGTATTAGTCATGGACAGGGGGATAGGACTAATGGAGCCTATGGAAACATATCTCATGATGTACACAAGTCAGACAAGGATGATACTAGCTGCGATGGAAAATTCTTGGATAGACATAATAGGATAGGCAATGGGCATGGGCATTATTCTAGTTCTGGTTCAGACATGTACCATGTTCATCATCACCATGATCCGTACAAGAGGAATAACAAGGGATATTTTCCAAATGATTTCAAGAAAGAGAAGCCACCTATATTTGATGGAGAAATGAAGAATTCACACAATACAAAAGCTTGGTTTCTTGGAATGAATTAGTTCTTCAAATTTCATGATTACTGGGAGAACATGAAGGTCAGAATAAATATGTTCAATATTAAAGTTAAAGTAGACATTTGGTGGGAAGACGTGAAGAATGTCATAAGCACTCAGGGAGAGGGGTTGACTTGGATGGAATTTTATTCAAGGAGAAGTATCTATGTGAGAGATACTATGATGACAAGGCGAAGGAGGTCTATGATTTGAATATGGGGTTTATGGATGATGAGGATTATATTAGAAGATTATTGGAGTTATTAAGATATGTATCGTATCTTAAGGACGAGAAAGATAAGATTGAGAGATTCATTAGTGGGTTGTTAGTAGTGTTCAAAGTTAGGATCAATTTAAATGAGCCTATATCATTGGAGGAAGCCATCAGAAAGTTGAATAATTATTATGAGCAATCAAAGTGTAACACATAATCTCAATTTCGGAAAGGAAAAGAGAAATTTAAGGGAAGATGCCCACCTAAGTGAACAAGACTTTAGGATGTAGATGAAAAAGGGAATGGTGTTCCAATGAATATGATTATGCAATAAAAGCACATGAAAAATTAGAATTCATAGTCTAGGACTCATTGCAAAGAAGCGGTTCAAACAATCACCACTAAGTTTTGAATGGGATCTAAAATTTGACTTTCTCAAAATTGAATGAAGTTGGAACCACTCCAAAACAACCCAAAAAAATTAATGTTAATATTAAATATTTAAGTAAAAGTTAACACTATCCTTACCTTTCCTTTTCAAAGAGGAAAGATAAGGAGAATGTCAAACTTTTACTTTAACTTTAAAAATTACATATTACCATCAATTACTAGGGTTAGGTTTTCTAGGGCCCTAGGGTTAAGATATTTTTTTCCATTTGAAGTATCTTTTATTAAAAAAATATTATTTGGTGGTCATTACCTATGTTGCACTACATTATTTAGAATTGGTTAGTTTAGTAGAGAACTAGTCACTTTGGTGTTTTAAGGTGAGTTCAATACAAGACCAACCTTAGCCAATCTCAACCACCAAACTACAATAGTACAACTCTAAAAACATTGTGACCAACCAATTCCACTAGTTCTAGGCTAGTTCTAATAAGAGTGTGCCCTTCACATCCTCCTCTCAAGTCATTTTATCGAATCCTTTCAAGAATTGTGATTTGGAGAGTGTCATAAACTATCAAATTGTTGTGAGCATCTAAGATCATAAGTAGTTAATCCTTGAAAAACGTAAATTTACAAGGAACTAGTACCAAAAAGCATCCAAAAAATTTATCCACCCTCAAAAACCCTACCCAAAACATTGAAGTGTGGTGCAAAACAAATTGCTATTAGGCTACTAATACTACCAACAATCATTCCCTCTCTAATTTCATAATAAGCTCCTACTCAAGCTACCTCCTCCACTATGGTTATAGTAAGTTCTTGCAACTGTGTGAGCTACAAGATATTAAAATTGCATTGGAATCTCCACCAATCTTAGTGAATTTGACTTCTCTGCATGCCCCAACTATTTTGGGTTGATTAATTAGTTAATTGGATGATCATTGAGTTTGACTGAAGTCCCACTATTTAAATGAACTTCCACTAGTTCCTCCAAAAGTTAGAACTAGTTTATCTGACAACAACCCGAGATAATTGACCTTTATTGCTACAAATTAGCAATCACATATGCAGAACTAATCTCTAACTCCTCCAACTCAATTTTACTGAGTAAAATAGGTGAATAAAGCCATGTCACACAAGTTAACATCATCCAATTGTCTGTTGATGTGGAAATTCAAATTTTTTCAATTTAATCAAGGAAAACTAAAATTGAGAATTTCTTGTTGCATTTTTCAACACTTAGTTCATTGGAATGTATTACTTTCACTATGAACTTGGCATATTTCACAAGTTAAGTTCATAAGGTTTTGGGCTGATTTGGTTCTATGTGTTGTGTATATAAAGAATAGGTGTCCGTCTCTTGCTATTAGAAAAAAGAATCCCTACGAAATGTGGTATGGCCACATTCCTTCGTTGAGGCATCTCAAGGTTTTTGGTTCTTCCTGTTATGCCTTCACACCTAAGGGACATAAAAAAAACTCAGTGCAAGGAGTCACAAATGTATCTTCTTTGGGTATTCATACCTCCTAGCCATACCATCTTTATGTTAAAGTGAATAAGAAGTTTATAATATCTAGAGATGTGATATTTCTTGAGTCTTCCAAGATTGACAATGTTGTTGAGTGGTATTTTAATCATTTGTATAGATTTTAACATGCAAAGTATTTTTAGGAGTTTGATAGTGAGATTCGACATTTCCTTCTCTTACCTCTATACTTTCTATGAAGAGCCTTGAAGAAATCAAGTTGAAGAAAATTCCTTCCCCTGCTTTGTTAGGAAAGAGGTAAGAGACTACTCGCAACATGTAGCCAAATTTGACAAGAGGTGAGGGTACATGCAAGATACAAAGCAAGGATTAAGGAAAAGGATTAATGAAAGGAGTGTACTAACTATATACATATCATCACAAATCTTTCATCCCACTTAGGATGCCTTGCATCGTGCTTGGTTAGTCATAATATCATATTGGTCATAACCTCTGTACCTTATATAAAAAAGTGGTAATAGTATTCATATTCTAAGCTACGTAATAAATAGGTGAAAGGGAACAAGACATGTAGAGGAAACACATGGAATGACTTTCATTTCTTTTAACCATGCATGTCATTGAAGACAGAATGATACGACAATGATAAGCAAACTTTTAATCTACAATAAGAGGTGTATTTCAAAAGATGTGTTTTTTTTCCATACCTAGCCTCCAAAGGTTTATGCATCAGATGAAGTCTTCAGGTGGTCCTGATATTCTATCATACCTTGGGTTCCTTGGTATGCTTATATTTCTCCTAAGCTCCTTGTGAGTCATTTATTATGTCATCATTCTTCCTGCCCCCTAAGAGACATAATTTTGTAGTTTCAGTGGCTAGTGACTTTTGCGGGATGAGGACCTAGGAGGACACATTTACACAGTTTTAGGATGCAAGGAACTGCTATGAGGTGAGGCATTGGGAGAACACATCTACGCAATTTCAGGATGCAACGAAAACTAGGTAGTCAGGAGACAAAACTGCACAGTTTCTGGAGACAGTGGGTTCAGCCTAAGGGAAGGACATTGGAGGAAATCACTGTGCAATTTTGAATGCTAAGGGAGGTTGGTATTTATGTGCATTGCACAGCTCCAACAGGTAAGGGAAAATATTAAGGGTTACATATGTGAAGGGCACAGTTCAGGAAAGTTGGATGAGGCTAGGTTTCTAAGGAAACTCCAAAATTTAGTTAAGTGTGGGATCAATGGAACTGATGTGAATAGTAATAAAACTTGACTACGACCACACACTTGAAATCTTAGTGATATAACATAGACCATCCAGAACACATAACACATACTTCACTTAATGCAACAACTTTTGTGGTAGCTTACAACAAGTGTGGCTCAAACAATAGACTTTGGGAGGATAAAGGCGATGCTTGTGTAAGAGTGTGTGAAATGAGTGTGAAACATATCTATGTGGTGAAAACAACCCATTCTCATAAATATTTCCCCTTGAAGCAAAATAAACCTCCCTTTGCATGACAAGCAATAACCCCCACGCCCAAACATGACACACTCTATGAAAGATAAAAGCATGGAAGAATCTTAAGATTGGAAAGGGGAGCTTAGATTATCAACTTACCAATAAGTGACTAAGGAATGATTGATCACAATATCCACAGTTGGCTCTGAAATTTAAGTGCAGGCCAAAATTTTGGAGGGTGTTGCAGCCACTACAACAGAGCCTTCACCTTCTTGCTAGCTTCTTTTTCAACTAGTGTCTTGAATTTTATGAACTTGGAGAATGTCTCATATTTCTTCCACAAGAAGAAGATCCAACACTTATGTTAGATGTTATCAATAAAAATGACAAAATATTTGTGTTTGATAGTGTAGGTTATCGAGAGAGGTCCATAAACATCATACGGATCCTTTCTAGGACTGCATGTGCTTTGTTGTCTCAATCGTGGAATTGTGGATTTTATGTACTTTCACAACGTACATCCTTTTCATATTTCCTACTGCTTAAGTTCTCCTTTAGGGAGGCTAGTGGTTATTTGTTGTATAATATACGAGGTACCATGATGAAAACGACCAAGTATTTTTGTACCAAATTTCATCAACATCGCGACTTGCACTTTCTCCACCTTAGTGCTTAATGCAACATAGTCTTCCACAAATAGCTTATACAGGTTGTTCACGTGATGAACCCTTATCTGCTTCACCTGCCCCATGGCTATGTGTCTCAAGAACACTTTTCCTTTGTTGAATATCACTTCACAACCATGGTAAACCAACCACTTGGTGAATGTTAGTAGACAGATCCCTAATCCTTTACCTTTACCTTTTTTACTAGCGCCTCATATTGAAAATTTGAAGCAAAAATATTCATTTTCTCTTAAAAATTTGTCTTAAAATCCCACTCCGTGTATAAGTTTCAAATGCAACGATAGAAAAGTTGTCTTTAATCATATTAGTAGTTATGAAAGGGACAGAAGAGGAATTGATGTCCAAGAGCTATTGTCAGTAAAAGTTGTCACATTATTCTTAGTCGACTACCCGCACAAAAGAAAGAGCCCAAAAAATCATTGTCTTTATATAAGATAACATGAATGGTAAGTAAAATAATGACCTCGATATAGGTGCAAGACAGTAGTTGCCTTCATGCTGGCCGACTTAGGGCGAATTGTCAGAGTCAATTTTGCAGTTTTTAGATACAATTGTCTGAAATTGATATGTTTGTGTCTTAATTGTTAATTGTATTAAATAAGTTTCATCTAAAGTGACCATTGCCTTAAATACAAAGTTTTGTCTTAAATTATTTTTGTCTCAAGCTGTTTTTGTCTTAAATTATTTTTGTCTCAAGCTGTTTTTGTCTTAAATTATTTTTGTCTCAAACTATTTATGTGTGAAAATAATTTTGTCTTAAATTGTTTTTGTCTTAAAATAATTTTGTCTTAAATTGTTTTTGTCTTAAATATAAATTTTTGTCTTTAAATGTTTGTCTCAAACTACTTCTGTCTTAAATATAAAGTTTTCTCTCAAAATATTTTCGGCTTAAATTATTTTGTCTTAAATATAAAGTTTTGTCTTAAAATATTTTTGTCTCAAACTGCTTTTGTCTTAAAATAATTTTGTCTTAAACTATTTTTGTCTTAAATATAAAGTTTTGTCTTAAAACACTTTTGTCTTAAATTGTTTTTGTCTTAAAGTTTATATTTAAGACAATTCAATTGATATTAAATTTTAATGTAAAATAACTAAAATAAAAAGTGATTTTTTAAGAAAAAAGATTTCTTTTGTCTTAAAATAATGTCTCAAAAGTGCCCTTGGTGTAGTAGTGAGCCAATATTCAAATGAATATGGTACTCTCATGTATTTTTAAGGGAGAGTAAAACATGAAACTCTGCTACTCTCATGGTACTCTCATGGTACTCTTATTTTTTGAGTACTCTTATGTGAAACTATGAAACTATGAGAGTAAAACAGTGAAACTCTGCTACACCTTAAGCGAGGGAGTTCAAAAATCAAATGCAGATGATTGTCTCTCCTTTCAGCCGACAAAGGGGGGAAATGATAATGGAATTGAATATGTTTGTCATACTAAAAGTTTCAATAAACCCAACAAATATGCCAGTGGGCATCAACAAATCTGTCAAGGGGCATCATGAAATATTCCAGTGTGCATTGAAATTTTCTAGTGGGAAAGAAATTGGGATGTTGATTGAAACCATTTGTGGACATTATTTTGTTCACTTAGATGGTCATTGGACCAAGCAAAGGACACATGGATACTTTTTCATTTCATCTGGGAATTTTATTAAGTTCTCAATCATTTTCAGAGTCGTGTCAAACTTGTAGTTGATTCACTTCTCTTAGCTTTCTCTCTTCACATTAGAGTTTTCAAAATCTAATTTTGGTAGTTTGTCAAGAGATTCTTCATTGAGGACTAACTTAATAGTTTCTGCACGAAGACTTGGAGATGGTACCAGGTTCTTATTTTGGACTTAAGATTGAAGGGGGGAATGTTATCCTCACACACTAATAAAACAATCATTAATTCCAAAATAATAAATTATAGACTTGGAATAATTCCTACTTTTCTATTCTAGAATGAGACTATTCCTCAAACTTGGGAGTTTCCTTAGGTCTAACTGGTTGAGAGATTCTCTCCAACTAGTTACGCTCCTAGATTAGTTTATGGTTGATATATTCACTCAACAAAAGTGGTTGTGTGTCCAAGATAGACAAACTATCTTGAGACATAATATTGATGTATTTAAATGTATCATTATCATTCTTTGTGAATAAAATACATTAAGGTTTGAGAAGCCTTTTTTGTCATTTCTCGGTCTCTCCTAAATTTTAGTTTTTATCTTTATAAGTTTCGTTTATAATGAAATTGGATTTTACCTCCATAGTTGGTATCTTCTCCATTTTCTCAACAACGTAAGGCCCTATAAAAATTTGAGGTTGTTCGACTTCAGTGACATTCTTCCCTCTGAGTGCATCCTTAAATGAGATGGACCCATTATGGTTCCTAGAATTTGCATTATGATTTTTTTAAGTTGAAGACCCTCCGTACATATTCAGATTCAAGATTAAGGTTGAGTCCTTTTCCACAACATCATCTGCCAGCAGAAACGAGTCTCATAGAACTTTTCCTTCATATTATAAAACCTAGAGTGTTGTTGGTATATACCCATATGGACCTAGATGATATGTTTCATATTATCCACTAGATCTGAACTCCAGATCAAGTAGATGGAGGACTTTTCGTTTACGTTTTTTATGAAAATCGAATTTTTTTCCTTCTTTTGTTTTGTCATCATTAGATCTACCTGAGATTGACTGATCCCATAGCTAGGTGAGAAAACTACACTAAATCTAGATCTAAATTCTTTTTAACTAAATTTTAAGGGATCTGGATGTTGAAGGGAAAAAAAAAACCCAAATATTCCCTACCAACCTCACATGAAAAATTTATTAAATCCCACCAAAATAATCATTGCCATTTGTTTTCACCCATGATACCTGTGTCCATTCAGGTAAATGCATTTTCAATCCAAAAGAGGAGGTCAACATCAAGAATCATGAGAGTGCCAAACCATGGATCCCTGCTAATGATAGATATCAGAGTCATGAAAGAGATAAACACAGGCATTAACTCTATCTTGCCAGGATATAGATCACTGGAGATGTTGATAGGAATGTTGTCATATATCAACTCTACCACCTCCATCTTCTAGTGCAACTTTCATATCGGCTTCACACTTGGATTTGGTCCCTGCATGCCACACCCCTCATTGTTATATTTCCATATAGAGTGATGGAACTCAAGACTCTGATTCCTCTTAGAAAATGAAAAATATACCCCGCAAATGAGTATTATGAGAAACCGGTAATATTTCTTTTCATCGACCATTAGTTGAGAAATGTAGCTAGATCTAAATCCATCCATAGAAAATTAAGCCCATCTTTTATCATAGACACATCATCTCTCCAGAGTAGAAAAATTGTCATCTATCAAGTGCATAACATTGTAGCATCTCACCATCTCGAAACCCTTGGCCGTACTAAACAAATATTCATAGAGAAATGAAACCGTAGTGTTTGTCTCCATCACTCTCTCTCCAACTTATTATTATAGTTATTGATTTATTTGACTAAAAGTTAATTTATATCTATATATATATATATCTATATAGAGAGAGAAAATGAAAATAAATGATATTACCGATTAATAATTATTAATTAGCATAGTGTTTGTAATCTGTTGATTGGTTTAAATTGGTTTTAGTTATCATGGTTAATTTATTTGAATAGAAATTCACTATTAATTTTTAATCAAATTATATGTTAAACTTAAATCATATTAGTGATTAATAATTAACAATTAGTATTTGAAGTTGTTATGCCACTTCTTATAACAGTAAATAGTGCATTTGATCATTAATATGATTTATGATTTGCACTTATGGATTTATTTGAAGAATATTAAGATTTTTGAAATAATAAGATGAGGGAATGAAATCCCAATGACAACATGGAACTAGATTGATGGAAACTATGGAACTATTATTTTACATCCCTAAAAAATTTCTTGATAGAGAACTTCATATCACCACTTACAAGCAAGATTGTTGATTTAACAATGACAATGAAGAATTTATTCCAAAAAAATATTATATCGAAATAAGGTTCATGGATATTGATAACTAGCATTCCATCCCCAACTTTGAAGAATAATGAATTCTTCCACACACTAAATGAAAACCCAATTATCATTTCACTAAATGGACAAAATCCTAAAACTCTAGACAAACCTCCCAACCTATATTTTTCCTAAGAATGGATAAAATCCCATGTAGGAAGTGTCTTCCCTGAATCCCCACTAAGCATCACATTTTTTATCAAATAATTGAAATCTCATTAAAGTTATGGACGAAGTCCCTTACCATTTAGAGAAACACAAATCATTCGGAAAAAACTCTGAGGGTTTCCCCCCTATGAATAACCCAACAACATAATTTTCTTTACTTATTTTCAGCTTTGTATAAATTTTTCCCTGTGGTAATTCGATATTTGATTACTCCCTAGAAAATCTGCTTTCTTCTCATTGTCATCAAGGGTTACCAATCCCTGTATCACTCAAATATTAGAAAAATATATTATAATTGTAGGTTTAATTATCTTTAAAATGGATTACAGATTATCCAATGGATTTAAAAATACCCAAGGAAGTCACATGAGAATCATGAATTTTTTAATTAATTAGCAAAGCAAGCTCATCGAACTCGTTAAGCACAACATGGAATTCTATCCTACAAATCATCAGACCTAGGTTCTAAGTTGCATACCCTCTCATCCTTTTTGCAAGAATTGGATTTTTAAGTGTTTGAGAAACCACAAGATAGGGTTTGTGCAGAATTCAACTACTAAACACTTCATTCATAACAATCGCTACAATACTTTTGGTAGTTATGGCTATGTTGTTGCCCCTTCTACTTCTACTAATTGTGATATTAAGTGTTATTTAGGGAGTTTGAAGGTAGAAAATAGGACAATACCTCTAGTTATCAATCCAATAAGAATGATTGAAAGCACACATAGTAAATATTTCACACAGGGGCAAACACACGCACACATAATTTTACAATCATGTATTAATATGTTTTATAGAGTTCACAATTTGTTATCAGATATAAATTGTTCTTAAATTAGGAACAAGATTCCATTTCCAACAACTCACAAACCAACTTTTCACATTTAGAATGTAAATTCCCCCCCTTAATTCTTACCAATTACAAAAACTTATTGAAACCACCCAGAGATAGAAAAACACATAATCATTCTTTAATTGCTTTATAGTTTCAAAATCAATGTGAGCTCCATCAAGATGTCTCATAAGCATTGTAACAATGTAATTGACAAGTTGGATTCCCAAGTTCCACTCATGAACTCCTTAATCATGAATCTCTCAAATTCAATTACTAAATAACATCACCAAGTTTTCGCATAACCTCACTAGGAGATCACTATCGTGTCTTCAACAACTACAACTAATGGGGGATCCTTCCCTATATCCAAAACTTCCAATCTAGCTAAACAACCATCCATGTTGAGCTTTATCATTAAACTATTTTTGTTCTAAAAATGTTTCAAAGGTTAAATTCCTGTATTGGACTCATCATAATCATAGTTCAATGAATATTCATTTGTGGCTATGTTGGTTCATTTTTTTAGCTTCCCTTTTAGCATACCACCAATACAACTTTTGCAATTTCACACTATATGACCAATTCACCTACAGTAGTAGCATTCAACTTCACCTTTATTTTCATTTTTCTTTGTCATCATTATTTTAAAAAGTAATGTCTTTTCTATTTGAGTATTACCTTTTTCATCCTCTGCTTGTAGCCTCTCATTGTTTTCCAAAAGACCTAAAATTATCTCATCTAGTGTTTCTGAAGACATTTGACTTAAAGTGAAGACTACACTACTAAAACTTGAAGTTGAGGTATTTAACAAAATTTCTTTTGCGTCTATCATCTACCTTAGCACCACCTTCAACTAATTGGCTTATAAAAGACATTATTATTTAAATGGCTAGACATAGTTGTCACGTCATTCATTTTAAGTCTAAAAAAAAATGTAATTTTCCAGAGAATTTTACATTTATAGATTTTACACCAAAAGTTGAGTCAATTGTACCCATATCTCTCTAGATGATTTTGTGAAATCAACATGATGTAACGAATAAATTTAAAAAGAAATTCCAATAATGGAATTTTCTTTGTCATTTTTGCATTTCCATTCAAGTAATTGTTTGGTATTTGTAGGTGCCACTTCTATGCCCTTCACTATGCCCCCCAAATTTGTATTTATTAATTGCATTTGACAGTGAACCCATCAGTGTCTATTCTACACTCCGTGTGAGAGTTCACAACTTGTTATTATATTTAACTTGTTCCTAATTTACGAAGAGAGATTAAGAAAATATCTCAATCATTTCCAACAACTAGCAAACTAACTTTTCACATTTAAAATGTAAGCATTAATTCTAATTAATCCTTCTTTTTAATTTGTTAATTGGATAGGCTTTAGGGGAAACCTCTTACAGCATATTGTAAATGGTTTAAGGGTTAATTTTAATTGGAAATTAAAATGTTGCCAAAGTTTTCATTATTTTTTTCTTTATAATTAAGCTAGTGCCAAAAGTGTCATTACTCTTTTCTATACCTACCTTTTTGAGTTCTATATAAATTTTATAAGAGTCAATGCTTTTAGTAATATTGTGTTGGCATTATGATGCATGTGTTGTACTTGATGGAAACCCTCTCATAGAAGAAGATCATCTCACTTGTATACATTCAGATGAATCTACAGAAGAAATATCAGATGTGACAGAGTGCATGGGTTACCGGACAACAAAAGGGATCAGATGACAGTTCACAAGTAAGCTTTGCCATCAAGTCCAAAGGGGGAGATTGTTGGCATTATGGCTAAAGTGTTGTACTTGATGGCAACCCATTCAGGTGATAGATCACAGTACTTCAAGTCAGCAGCAAAGATTGATGATCAGTTATCAAATATTGAAGAAAATAAGGGGTACGCAGGTACACCTTACAGAAGGTGCGTACACGCAGGCCGGTGTTACATAAAGTGCGTACATACCCGCAGTTATCCAGTTCAGGAGGTGCGTACCCCGAGTTCACTTACTTCAAGGCAGAGAAAAGCACATGTGGGGTTTGTTATGTTTAACTCTTGGTATTTAGCCGACGAAATTGTGTTATTATGGTTTTGGCCCATGGTATTGTTTTATATTATTATTATTATTGAGCCCCATGATCCATGATTTCAGGAAGAGCTTGCCTATATAAAGCAAAGGAGATCATTTGGCTTGAGCACGTTTTGTGTTGAACATCTTATGAGAGCTAGATCTGAAATACTATGATCTCTTGGAGTAATGTCTAGATCTAAATAAGGCGCACTGCGGAGGCGCCACAGAAGGCGCACTGCGGAGACGCCACAGAGGCGCCACAGAAGGCGCAGTGCGAAGGCGCCACAGAAGGCACAGTGCGGAGATGCCACATAGGTGCCACAGAAGGCGCAGTGCGAATGTGCACGACGCCACAGAAGGCGCAGGTGGGAACGTCAGTGGTGACACAGAAGAACAATGCGTACTTCTACGCAGGCATTACATGGGTGAAGCTGTGTACTTCTCTTGAAATCAATTTAGTTGTCCATGTTTATCCTTGCTGTGTTCTAGGTCTGGTTTCTGGTATTATGATTTGATAACAACAGTATGAGAAGTCATTGATTATGTTCTTAATGACTCATCTTCATGTGATCTGATGGACTAGATCTGATTGATGACTCTCATTGTATATGTATTGATCTAGTGTTTGGGTGATTCAGAAGGTTATTTGATTATGAGCTTCAATGTGGTTATTGGGTCCAGTATGAAAATTAGATGAAACATGGCCTTTCAGATTATGTGTTGTGGTTCAGTGTATCCAGTATGAAAATTGATGAAACATGGTACCTGGAGGAGAGAAGATTGTAGGCTGGCGCCTACGTACTAGTACTTAAGCTAGTACAAAAGCAAAGGGGAATCATTGGAGCATTGTAGCAGGTAGCAACCTGCGTACTAGTAAATGGATCGGCTAGTACAAGAGCAAAGGGGGTTGTAGCTCCCGTACTGGTATAAGACTGCACCAGTACAAATATTGTAAAAGGATTTTCTTATTAAGAAGAAGATTGAGATGACTTGCAGTAGGTGGTTTTCTCCCGCATTGGGTTTCCACCTTATATCATGGTGTTCATGTGTGTGCCTTATGTGTGATGATCTATTCTATGTTACTGCATCTGTTAACTGATAATATGGTTGATAATGTTCTAATGCACTCATTGAAGATCAATTAACTTAATCATAAGAAGTTGTGGAAGTAGCATATATGAATCAGAGTTTGGAAATGAAAAAGTTTTATTTATGTGATAATACTGATTCACCCCCCCTCTCAGTATTATTTCCAACATATTGGTCTTTTATAAAACCACGGTTCTAATATTTTCAAATATAAATTAATTAAAATTTCTTGTCTTGCTTTAATTAATTATCTCTTTTTTATTAAATTGAGAATTTAAAAAAAGATATATATATTACGAATTTTTGACTATATGGTATTGATAATCTATAATATTGGCACATAATATTATAATAAAACTTATTTATATATTTCCAAAATCCATGATAAAATTTGAATTAGTCTGTATAGTTGAAAAACATTATTACATGATATATATATAATTATATATATATATATATATATATAATATAATATATATATAATATATATATTATTTAATATATATATCTATTAATTCATTATATTATATAATAATAATTTGAAATAAAATTATAATTTATTTTTTTAGTTTAAGAAAGTAAAATATATTATAAAATTGTTGACACCTAATCAGAAGGATTGGGTGAACAGTTGTAATTAATGTAAATAAATAATAGAGAAGATAGAGAGTTGAGAGATGAACCAAACAATCACTCCCTCTTATATATAATAATGTTTAGCTTTAATGAATACAATAGAGTTTTGTTTTAAGGAGTTATATCCTAGCCTGGCATGGTATTAGAGCAAGTACCATTTTTGGCCTTCCTTTTAAATTTTTAACTCCTTCACTCTTTGTTTTGCATCTCTTGCAGGCTAACATCTTTGTTAGATCTCTACGAATTCTCATTGTTTGAATTCTAATATGTTGCTACTATGCTGAATAGTGTTGTAATAACTTGATTTTTCTTTGTTGTTGCCCTTTCGTTTGAGGAAAAACATGTAATTGTTTATATATATTTACCATATTCACTGTGTTTCACCATCATTTGATATATTCACTGATTCATCGTTTTTTCCTATCACTTGACGCACTTATTGGACCCCGCTCGGACATAGTTCCCGAGGTTTTACAAGCTCATTCTTGACCGTTGATCTCTACCCTCAGATCCAATGGCTGAAGATGATATCTGGAACATAAGTTGCACGGAAATTACCCGCCCGATATGCACACCTTTTTCTCTCTCCTCCCTATCAACCTCGACCGTAAATCTCTTGACCTCAGATATAATGGCCCACATCAATATCGCATGGCCAACATGCTCGACCTCTTCCCGTCTGATAGAAGTGGTTCCTTCTCTCTCCTCAGAGCCACGTGTCCTTCACTCTATGGAATCGAGCGCTCCCTTCTCTAAACCACTTACCACCTTGCGTCCATCTCATATTCCACTCATCACCTTAAAAC
This sequence comes from Pinus taeda, assembly GCA_000404065.3. Classification (NCBI taxonomy): domain Eukaryota; kingdom Viridiplantae; phylum Streptophyta; class Pinopsida; order Pinales; family Pinaceae; genus Pinus; species Pinus taeda. Next base: position 24,502 of record APFE030410295.1, on the reverse strand, counting down.
TGGCGTTCGATAACCGTTAATGGTTGGGCTTCTTCGCCTTCGATAATTGTTGATATTCTACCATCAATGATCCTCCTCCACATTATTTCTCCACTCATCCACCTCTCATCCTCCACTCATCTGCCAGCCATCATCCACTATTCATTTCTGCCATAAACAGTTACAGTCAAACTCTGACTTCGGTATTCAGGTGAATGTTGAATGCTGAAAGTATTACATTGCTCCATATGCATTCAATCATATCTATTGTGGGAATAACTCTCACTATAAAAGAGAATTATCCTAAATGGTTGAGGAAACTCCAACACACCCTTATTTTTAATGATTTGTCGAAAGGAGTGTGTGTTGGAGAAGGAGATAAAGACCCACTTCAACCTACCTCTAACAAAGAGCTCGCCATTTGGGAGGATAAAAGCAACAAATAATATGCATTGATTGCTTCATCTGTAAGTGAAAAGGTGAGTCGAAACATCAAACCATTTTCAACTGCATTTTAAGCATTACAAAAGATGAAGGAACTCTATGACTCACAATCTGCACTTGAAATTATTCAACTCATGATTAAACTCTTCACCCTTGAATTACAAAATAATGATCCTCTTGCTCTCGCATCCGAAGTAAAATCAATAATGCATGATATCAAAGTCACTAATGTTGAAACAAATATCCCTCTGATTTCTTTTCTCGGGGTATTTTATCCTACTTACTCTAATTATCTTGAGCCATTGCAAGAAAATGGAAATCTCAAAGATATCACCTTTGACTCTCTTATAAAGAAATTTGTTGAAAGAGAGAAAGCTTTTGGAAAGAAAACAACCCCTCAATCTCCTAAAGAGGTTGTGTGCCTTGCTCATAAGGAAAAGAGTCTTGCCCAAGACTCTTCCAGAGGAAGAGGTGGCTAAAGAGGTAGAGGAAGATATTTAAGAGGCAAGGGGCAGACACTCTTAAGGAGAAAAGTCAGATTTTCACTGCTTGCACTGTAAAAGAAATGGATAACATGATGCCTCCACATGAAAGATACCTTGGGATAAAATTGAGTAGCAAAGAAACCAACCCAAAGGTAAAACTAATGACATAAACAAAGGTAAAGCACCTGAATCAACTCATTATGTTGTGGCACAATGTAATATTGGAGTAAATGAAGACTTATTTAATGCTTCACTTGCTTCTTGGAAAAATGATTGGTTGCTTGACTCAGGGGAAACTTGCCACATGATTAATAGAAGAGATGTTTTTAAAGAATTCGATGATAATGTTGATGGAGCAGTTTACTTTGCAGACCAATAAAAACTCAAGCCATCAGGGCTTAGCAGAATTAGGCTTAAATTTCCTGGTCTTCCAGACTTTCTTCTGCATCATGTTCTATACCTCCCTTAGTTGAGGAGAAAATTGTTGTCCTTGTTGCATATCAGAAAGCAAGGAAACTCCATTCATATGTTTGATGACAAGCTTGAGGTAAGAAAAGCATCTCACCACTCACTTGTCATGACAAGGATTGAAGAAGAAAGGCTTCTCAAGCTGCAAGGTACCTTTGCTCATGCACAACATTTCTCATACAATTCTAATTATGAAGAAGGTACACTTCCATCAAGTCTATTATGGCATGTTATATTTGGACATTTGAACAATGACAACCTTCGCTTATTAAAGAAAAATGGTGTTGTTGGATTGCTTACAATTCCTAGGAAGCTTAAGCAATGTGATGCTTGTATTCTAGGAAAGCATAGCAAACAGCCCTTCTGATGTTTGACATTCTAGAGCACAAAGAAAACTTGAACTTATTCATTCAGATTTATGTGGTCCAATGCTTGTCTCTTCTGAAAATGAAAATAGTTATATGATGAAATTTATTGATGACTACACGAGAATGTGTTGGGCATACTTATTGAAGAACAAATCTTATGGATTTCAAACATTCAATAAATTTCATGCATGGATTGAAAATTATGCAATATCTCCTATTGGCTCTATTCGCACTGATAATAAAAAGGAATACACTTCAAATGAATTTGAAAACTATCTTCGCCAACATGGGATCAAACATCAAACAATTGTGCCTTATAATCCCCAACAAAATGGAGTAGATAAAAGAATCAATAGGAGAATCTTAAATATGGTGCGCTCCATGCTCTTCTTCAAAAATGTAAAAGTAATGTTTTGGGTTGATGCTATTCTATGTGTTGTATATATAAAGAATAGATGTGCATCTAATGCTACTAGAAACAAGACTCCTTATGAAATGTGGTATGGGCACATTCCTTCGATAAAACATCTCATAATATTTGGTTCCACCTATTATGCCTTAATACCAAAAGTACATAGATACAAACTTGGTGCAAGAAGTTGTAAATGTATCTTCCTGGGCTATTCAAACACCTCCAAAGCATACCGTCTCTAAGATGAAGTCAACAAAAAGTTTGTTGTCTCTAGAGATGTAATCTTTCTTTAATCATCCAAAACTAACAATGTTGTTGAAAGGCAACTTTATCGCTTCGATAGATTCACAATTGCAAAATCATTTCAAGAATTTGATAATCAGATTCCACATCTTGATGGGGGGATTCCTATACTAGATCAACCTGTTCTTCTTCAGAAGCACTCTCTCATGTGCATGAATCTCCAACAACAGATGATACTTTGAGTGATGTGATTGACAGAATTGGCAGGCTCAATCTTGATTCACCCCCAACTCAGTCAACAGAGCAACCTAGATAATCTGAGAAAGGTCCCCAAAGTGGCTGATAAAGACACTTGAAAGTGTTCATCTTGATGAGGTTGGAAAAACAGGGACTAGAAATTCAAATCACAAAAATGGAGGTAATGTAGATGACTCTGATTCACCTGTTGATATGGATGTTTCTTATGATTGTGAATTAAATTTGTCTACAGATTTTGAATCAACTTCCTTTGGAAAGAAGTAATGTAAAAGGATTCTGATGCCCTGACAAAGAATGGCACTTGGAAGCTGGTTGATCCTCCACTGGGAACCAAACCAATTGGTTGCAAGTGGGTGAATAAGTATAAAGCTGATGGCTCATGTGACAAGCACAAAACCAGACTTGTGGAAAAAGGTTATGCAGAGAAGGAAGGGGATGATGACGAGGAGACTTTTTCCCCCACAACAAAACGGGCTACCATTCAAACACTCTTTGCCCTAGGAGCTCATAATGGTTGGAAATTCCATCAAATGGATGTAAAAACTGCTTTCTTGAACGAAGATCTAAAATAAAATTCTTTTATGTCGAAGCCTGAAGGTTTTGTTGTGAAAGGACATGAAGATAAAGTATGCAAACTTGTGAAATCCTTGTATGGCCTCAAACAAGCACCATGAACCTGGTATGAAAAATTGATGGAGAATCTTCTGAAACTCAATTTCAAACATTATGATGTTGATGATGCAACTCTGTTTGTCAAGAAAGTTGGCAAAACAATTGTATATCTTATAGTATATGTGGATGATCTTTTGATAACACGGAACAATGAAAGCTATATTGCGTCCATAAAAAGGAATTGAAGAAAGGTTTTGAAATGATTGATTTGGGCTATGTTCATTACTATCTTGCTATTGAAGTAATTCAACATCCAAAGTCATATTCCTTTCTCAAAAGAAATACATTGGAGATCTGTTGAACATATTCGGTATGATTGATTGCAATCCTCTTACTACTCCAATGCAACAAAACCTAAAGCTCACATCAAATGAAGGAAAAGAATTTGAGGATGCAACAATGTATAGATAGCTTGTAGGAAGCCTCAACTACTTGACAACTACCAGACCAAACATTTCTTTTGCTATTGTAATCTTCTCCAGATTTATGCAAAATCCTTGTGAGGGACATTGGTCTACTGCAAAAAGAGTTATAAAATACTCGAAGGGAACTCAAGACTTTGGAATCAAGTATACAGAGGTGGATGACATCAACTTGATTAGATACTCTAATTCAGACTTCAATGGAGATAAATAAACAAGGGTATCTACTTCAGGTTATGCTATGAGCCTTGGATCAGGAGCTGTCTCCTCAAGATCACACAAACAATCAGTTCCTGTAGATTCTACAACAGAGGCACAATATGTGGCAACAGCTAAGGCAACAAAAGAAATTGTGTGGCTTAGGAAAATTCTTGAAAATTTGCAGGTAAACAAGTGCAATCAACTCCACTCATGATTGACACTACATTTGCAATAAAGTTGGCCAATAACCCAAAGCTCCATGATCGAACAAAGCACATCAATAATAAATATCATCTAATTCGACATCATGTTAAGGCCAAAAAAATCCATCTCTACCATTGTTCCACTAATGAGCAAATTGCAGACATCTTCACCAAAGCTCTTGGAAGAGAAAAGCTTGAAAGATTCAGAACCATGCTTGGACTCACCAACAACCCTTCAGATTAAGGGGGGAATGTTGACACCTAATGAGAAGCGTAGGGTGAATAGTTGTAATTAATGTAAATAAATAATAGAGAAGATAGAGAGTCGAGAGATGAACCAAACAATTACTCCCTCTTGTATATAATGTTTAGCCTTAATGAACACGACAAAGTTTTGTTTTAAAGAGTTAAACTATCTTGGCCAACGAAAATAAATATTTTTAATCTATATTTATTACCATTTTAATTTAATTTAATTTAATTTATATGACTGTCTTTACTTTATCCTTAAACTTTTTTAAAACGTTTATAATAAGTTAAGACGATGAAATGGTTTAAAATACAAATTTATTATTCTACGCTACAAATTTATTATTCTACGCCCTTTGTCTTCTTCAAAATATATTAAAATAAAAAGTTATTGGCCCACTGTTTTTGGTAAAAATATATTATCAATATAGTATTGTACAAATGGCTGGCAAGGAAGACATCTTGCATAAAATACTTTCCAACACCTCGTAATTGCACATTTAATTGGTCGTTGATCCTTCCAATGCCTTGTAATTCCACATTTAATTGGTCGTTGATCCTTGGAAAAGGTTCATGCGTTTCGGAGATATTTCCCACTATCTTCTTCTCATGACCTTCTAATTGCATTTTTAATTGGGAATCAACCCGTGGAAAATGCTCATCCGTTTCAGAGATATTTTTCCCTCAAATGCAAACCTACTGAAACTCATGTCTGCAAAATGGAGATGAAATTCTACGCAGGAATGAATCAAGAATGCATTCCTCATGATAAATATGAATGCAATGCAAACAGTAAAAAGTTCGTGACAAATCGCACATAATATTCCCTCACCAGCACCATCACCTTTGCCGATGAGCTCCCCAGAAATCATAACCGCAGGCAGTCGCTGAGGGTGAGAGAGCAATGGATATAGGATCGTCCCTATGACAGGCAATATATTCAGAGCTTATTCAGGGCTTTTGAAAACAAATGCAGGGATGTACATTTAGATGGATGTTTCAAATCACTATAGAAAGGATAGGGTAGATGGTTATGATATTTGTTTTTGTGGTCTCTTTCATAGTTAGACAAAACTAGGTGGTATCCTCCTTCCTTTAGTGGCTTCTTCTCCATTAAGCCAACTTTGGTCTTGTTTTTTCATTTCTTAATCAAGTTATTGACCATAATTCTCTATAGGATGGACCTCTTGTATTTGCTAGTCAATGAGGCTAATGCCCTATAGGATGTCATTCCCTTGAATTTGTTCTCTAGAATTCAAATCTCTTAGCTGGAATCCTAGTTTAGATGAGACCATATACATGAGGATGTTACAAAAAAGAAAGAAAATGTTATAATCTCAATGGTCACACTCATATGGATGGAAGGTTTGGATCATGATCTATATCTCTGTCATGGAAACTTTGATACCAATTGTAACTATTGAAGCTAATTGTCAAATTAACTATTAACATGTAAGATCTAGACACACTTATGGTACAAATATTTTCTTGTGGTCGTAAAAATATAGATGGTGAAAGATTTAATGATTGTATAGAGAGCCACATATTAACATTTTAAGGATATAATAGTAGAATGGTTAGCATAACAATAAGAATAAATATGCTTGGATGGAGAGAGGGAATGCATCTAATTATAGTGCTCATAGTGTCAATGCCACTGAGATGTACAAGGCAAGAATGTGGTGCTAAATGAATGGAAGATATAGAATGTGATTCTTGTAAATCAATTAGATGTGATAAATTAGAGGTCTAATATATCACCACTTAATGATGCAATAATTGACATAGGCATGCACTAGACCTTATGGCAAAAATGGAGATGATACATCAACGAAATTGCATGTGATGATGAAGTTACCACCTATATCCAATTCATACTAAAATTATCTTATCTCCAACACAAGAGGAATATTGAAAATTCTTTGTTTCTATTTTCCAATTCCACTTATACAAATTGTTTATTGCAATAACTTAAAACTAATGCATATTGCACGGTTCTTTAAATTAGGAGAAGATAATGCAAAATCATCTAGCAATGAGAGTAAAAGAAGTTACATCAAGACATTGTTGTAAATCCTTTTTCAACCAGATAAAAACCTCTTCCTTCTTAGTTAATTCATCTTTTCTTGCCTAGGAGGCAAAACTCAAGGTTTCCTCCATTAAGCATTGTTTAATAGTGAACATGTTTATGATACTTAAGAAGGTCAACCACAATACAAGGATGCCTATCAACATCATAAGCCATGTTTTGAACCCCATCCTAAAATTTCAAGCCTTACATATATCTTAATTAACTATTTGGATTAATTTTTTATCAAGTTCTTGTGGATACGAATCGGTTTATCAATTTTAGTGAACTACACAAGAAGTTGAACGAATGTATGATAGTGACTAGCATTAATAGCATGAAAAATGACATTTTCCTTAAGAAAGACAATAGTTCCCCACAATGAAGCAATTTTAACATAACATTTTCAATAAAATCCTATAAGGAAGCAAATTCATATAAAAATGATATATTTTCATGGCATTTTCAAATCTACAATTATACTTTGTCAAATTCCACCATAGTCAAACATGAGTTAAACCATTACTCTCAAAATAAAGAGGTTAAGTTGCAAAATAATAGGGAGGGCACACAAAGTGCATGGATTCCCATAAAAAGATCAAATGTGTGTATGTGTGTTGGTTATGAATTCTGATTATAAATCCTAATTAAAAATAACATAAAATAAAGCTTAATATTACACCCACCATGTCATTACCCATTGTTAGAAATCTTATTGAACCATCCTTAGTCTTATTGAACCATCCTTATAACAAAACTAGTAGAATAAAAGTGTGTATGTCAATGATATGTAAAAATTACGCCATTTACCACATCAAAACTTTAACCAAAAAAATTCAATAGAAATCATTTTAATGAAATAAAAACCACCACACCCCCCACCATGCATGAACGTACACCGTAATCCTTTGACATGATTTCTCTAACAGCTTCAAAGCACCAACTGGGTCGGCAAGTACGTCAGTCTCAGTATCATAATGGGTTTCTATTATGGTTTTATCAATCTATTTCATTTCAATTCATGGCAGATTGATTCGGCCATGTGTGAGAAAAATATAGAATACATTGCCTACATGGGATCAGTAAAAGGATTTCACTCTTGTAAATATGGCTATGGTAAGATACAGAGAGAGAGAGAGAGCATAATTAAAAAGGAGACCTTTTTTTTTGCAATGCACAGCAGTGCTGAAACTCTAATTTTTTCTGAGATAGTGAAATTAGTTTATGGAACTGAAGCGTTCCTGTTGTAATCCCTCTGAGTAGACGAAGACTATTTTGTAAGAGTTTTTTTTGTTATGATTAAGATCCTGAATTAAAAAAACAGAGCGTTGTTCTCTGTGAAATTTCTTTTGTGTTTGAGATTAACAGAAACTATCAACATGGTATCAGAGCTGGTCTAGGCACTCAGTGAGTAAAAAAAAAGGGAGTTTGCTTTTCACTGTAGGAGCTGTAAGAAGCTTATTGATTAGAATTTTTCCTTTTCAGCAGAGAAAAGTTTTTTGCTTGTTTTTAATTATACAGACAGTATCTCTTCTTTACCTATACAGTGTTAATATGGCAGATGCTGGAACAGGTTTGACAAATTCCCAACTTCCACAGTTTAATGGGAAAAATCACAGTTATTGGTCCATAACAATGAAAGCATTGTTTGCTTCTCAAGGAATATGGGAGCTGGTTGAAATTGGCTATGCTGAACCTGCAGATGCAACAATGTTGGCTGCTTTGACAGTAGCAGAAAGAGACCAGTTGAAGAGCGACAGGAAGAAGGATGCCAAAGCCCTCTTTTTTCTCTTTCAATCAGTACATGAAAGTGTTTTTCCACGGATTGCACCAGCAACAAAATCCAAGGAGGCATGGGATATTCTCAAAACTGCCTATCAAGGCATGGAGAAGGTGAAGACTACAAAGTTGCAGATGTTGAGGAGAGACTTTGAAACACTCAGCATGAAGGAATCTCATATAATAGATTCATCCTTCACTCAGGTTATTGGGTTGATAACCCAGATAAGATCTCATGGTGAGATTCTTGAGGAAAGAAGGATTGTAGAGAAAATCTTGAGAAGTTAACCCTCAAGGTTTGAATCTATTGTGGTAGCAATAAAAGAAACAAAAGATCTTTCACACTTCGCGGTAGATGAACTGAGTGGTTCTCTTATGTCTCATGAACACAGACTGAGTAGAGGAACAGATTCCTCTTTTGAGCAAGAATTCAAGACTCAAATGTCTTTCAACCACGGAAAAGGTCGAGGCAGAGCAAATAACAGAGGTTGTGGAAGAAGCCAAAACAGAGGCAGATATTATCCTGCAAGCACAAGAGGAAGGAGCTGCAATCAGAACCAAGATGAAGGTTCAAGCAAACAGCAAGCTCATGGACAAAGGTATGATAAATCCCAAGTCCAATTTCATTATTGTAAGAAATATGGGCACTATGCCAATGAATGTAGGAAAAAACAAAATGACATGAATAGTAGGCAGAATGTTAATTTTGCAAATGAAGAAAATAAGAATCCAAAGAATGTGCTGTTAACATGTAACATTGCACAAGACAAACAAGAATATTTTTGGTTCTTAGACTCAGGTTGTAGTAATCACATGACTGGAAATATTACAATGTTTTCCAATTTGAATGAAAATGTGAAATCGGTGGTAACAATAGGAACTGATAGTAAAATATATGTCAAGGGTAAGGGCAGAGTCAGTATCCGAGCAAGAAATGGAGAACAGATGATTGTGCCAGAAGTATACTATGTACCTAGTCTGAAATGTAATCTTTTGAGCATTGGACAACTCATTGACAAAGGTTACAATGTGTTCTTCAAAGATGATATGTGTACAATCAGAGATATACTTCCAAGTAAGAAGATCATTGCACAGGTGCAGATGACCAGCAATAGAATGTTTCCTCTCAAACTTAGGGCAGATTTGAAGGAAGGA
>APFE030410285.1:0-13452 GCA_000404065.3 Pinus taeda | reverse complement strand
TTACAAAGTTTTATTATTTAGTGAAAGACTCGCCAAGACCTTACAAGATTTTATAATTGAGTAAAATATTTGCCATGGCTGGTGAGAGATTCGCCAAAAAATTATATATACATATTATATTATTGATAAATTCGCCTTCCATTTTTCCTATATACCATGGAGATTCGCCCATTTATTATATTTGTAAATTTAGGCGGGGTTCTTAAAATTTTCCCTGGTCTACCCCCTTAGTTTGTTGTTAGGAGACAACTTAAACAGAGACATTTGGGATCAGGGTGACAACCCCTAATTTGAGCCATTGTCGTGGTGCCTAGACATTATGTGCGATAACGAGGCCCCCAAACTCTTGGCATTCCAACTCCTGGGGTTAAGGTTTTGGTTTTTTAGGGTCTCCATTTATTGTTCAATAATAAAAAGGTCCTTGAGCCTCATTGTAACATAGTTCAGAGGCATGTGACCACCACATATCTTCTCAGAGATAAGCACAATTGCTCGAGCTAGTTTATTTCCATTCCATATGTAAGAATCTTTAAGTTCTTTAATATTAATGAAATGAATATTTGTTTCTATTACATCTCTGTGTTTATGTTTATATTTGTATTATGTTTCGTTCTTGCATAAGTCTAGATCAGTGGTATCAGAGTGGTCCGATCTTTCTCTATTTTTCTGTGCATTTCCCCAATAAGGTCAGGGTATAAGGATTTGGGACTTGAACTGGTTGAGCCCATTCAAGAACTACCCCGCAAAAACTGATGAACTGCCATGGCAGAAGAAAAGAAAGACGAGGGAGCAAGAGATCCTATCAAACTATTGATCAAAGAATCCCCTGAGCAACAGAGGAACAAAATGATAGAAAAATTTTCCTAGATACTTTGACGGATGCCAATCGACGACACATATTCATCTAGCAATGAATTTGGAGGCACCACCCCCTTCAAGGTACAAATTAACTTCAATATCCCTATATTCAAAGGTCAAATAGATTAAAATGTTGTAGATAAATGGATAAATCTGTTGAAAGGTTATTTTACAATTCATAATTTCTCTGATAGGGAGAAGATTACTTTTTCATTGCTTAAAGATGCCCCCCCATGTCAAGGGTTGGTGGGAAACTTACTATGAGAGACAAGCCAATGAAACCTCTCTATTTCAGTCATACCCTCTTGGAACTCTTTACGAGATGCTGTCAAGGAACAATATTACCCTATTGGGAGCTATGACGGTAAGTACATACAATGGAATATGCTGCGACAACAAAGGGATCAAGATGTGAATGAATTGATTTTTTTTCCATACCTTGCGCACAAAGTTAGGTATCAAATATTATGAGAAACATCTAGTGCTCAAGTGTCGCGGTTGTTTGCAAAATTATATTCAGGAGGAAATGGAGTTCCTGGACATCTCCTCGCTTGGTGTAGCATACCGATACACTATCAAGATTGAGCATAAATTAAAGCAAAATAAGCGAGACTTTTGATCTGTGAACCCAAAGAAGAGTAAAGGTACCCCCAAGATACATAGAAAAGGGCTGAGTTAGATTGCCACCCCCTATGACAACTAATCAAATCCGCAAGCTAAGAATAATGGGAAGGTGAAGAAGGACACCGACAAGTGGTGTGAGTTCCATAAAAATACCACCTACAAGACAAATGAATGTCATGCAAAGCATACGCTAATGGTCAAACTAAAAGACTAAGAGATGGATGAAGGCTCTGATTTTGAGTCAAAACTTGACAAGGGAGCCAACAAGGGAAATAAAATCATTGACACAACTAAAAGACTCAAAGATGGATGCATGCTATGACTCTAAGCTGATAATCGACAAAGGGAAGCAAATCATTGACGTAGAACCCACTGCGATAGAAGCCACCACCAAGTTCTAAAATGAGGAATCTAAGTATCCAAAGGAGGGGAAGAACCTCTTCCACTCGTAGATGTGGGTAAAGGGTTCATTGGTGCAGTTCATCAATGACAGTGGTAGCCAAAATAACCTGATCTCAGTTGAGGTCGTTAAGAGATTGAAGCTACCAACAATGTCACACCCACAACTGTACACCATTAGGTGGCTCCACAAAGGGCAGTATCTTTGTGTGAACCAACAATGACCCCTTCCTTATAGCATCAAGCCTTTTATAGATAAGTTATTATGTGATGTTTCCCCTATGGAAGTTTGTGATGTTTTATTAGGTAAACCATACGTATGGAAGAGTCATGCTATATATGAATCAAGATCTCATTATGTTATTACTAATTTGGGTCATAAATTGTACAGGATACCAGATGTTATGAAACCATCTCACAAAATGATCCAAGGAATCAGTAAACTGCTCAAAATTCAAAGTGTTCAAAAGTGCTCGAAACCTGTACCAATGTGTAGATATCGATGACCTAAATCCAACGCAACTTGAATCACTCAAAACTGATATCGTATTCTCCTCATATCATGTTTTGATCATTTTCCCAAATAGGTAAAACAATTTTGCAGATGGGTTGTAGGAATGTTGACTGGGCATTCCGTATGCTGACTAGACAGGTTGACTGAACATGTTGATTGGATTTCACGAGCCAATGGCAAGCTTCCACTTGGCCTCACCGCATTGGTTGAAATCTATTTTGGTTTGATTGAGTGAATGTATTTGTATGTGGTCCAATGAATGGAGGACATGTGTGATGATGGAGGGTTGCCACGTGTACTCCCAATAGTGCATAAATTATTTTCTTTATCGGCTGAACGAGCCTCTAGGGAGTCGAACACACAACCTATGTGTTATAGACATTTTTGGGCACTTCAACCCCAATCATAAATGTCCATAAACTGAGGGATCCTAATTCCCTAAAAGTGTTGCTTCACTGCCTAAAGGAACAAGGTTAGTTGATTACATCATCTCCCAGAAGTTATCCACTGAAAACTGCTCATAAATGGTCAAAACTGGACCACACTAAAAGCTCAATGCAGAGGGTGCGATGCATATCACCTTCCCAGTGTACAAGGTGCGATGCATAATGATTTTCTCCTCTGTAGGGTGTGATGGTCAGGAATGGACAAATGGCAGGGACCAAAATGCGAGGTGGAAGATCATGGAATCTTCCAGAAACTTCCCCTCTGACACTTGCCTCTCCATTTTCGACCAGGGATGAGTAAGAGATCACCATTCTCCAAGTGGAAGCATGAACTATTAGAGAGAAGACACTAATCAAGATCCCAGAAGATGACTCACCTCTCTGTAATCATCTATATATGGATCCCTCATCACAGAGATCCAGAGGCTGGAATTTTGTATCTTATAGAAAAGTGTTGTTGGTATTCTGGTGTACATTCACAGTGTTGGGTGATCTAGCTTTGCTTGAAGTGAAGAAGGGCTTCTTAGCTGGAGGATGATGCTGGGTCAGAGCACATGGTTGTAATCTTCTTGCTACTTTTCATCTGAATAAAGCTATTCTTGTTTCCTTCCATATTCTTGTGTACTTGTTTATATATGCATGTATATGGTTAATACACATCTGATCTTGTATTATTTATGAATTTAGATCCTTGTTTCTTGGATAGTAGTATGTTGCTGTGATTCCATAGGTTCTTTTGAAGCTGCGCATACAAAGAAGAAGCGGCAAAATTCTATCAAGAAGGAGAGGAAATCAAATGCAAGACTCAGGTTGGTCTTCTTGGTTCTCCTCTCGTCTATTTTCATAAAAGGAAACAACAGTAGACTTTGATTGTTTGTTTCTAAGATAGCCACCCATCTTAGTGGGAATAGCAACATCCGATTGGACACTATTCCCGGATAACACTATGGACTAGTAGCATTGCTCTCTACTGCCACACCACCGGATGAGTCTTAACTGTATATGTAGCAAGATGCTATTTAAAGTTAAATTGGATTCATATTGGGGGATGGGGATGGGGCTAAGTGCTGGCCCCCAGTAACCCCATGCCCATAGGACTATAGGTTGGGGATCCAGGGGCACGGGCTTAGCCTAGCCCCATGTTTTGGCACCCACAGTAAAGAACCAGAGGACCACAACCAAATCGCGATATAGAGAAAACAGGAAAGGATGTGGAGATGGGGACTAGCCTTGGGTCACATTAGCCCCCATATAACCAATGGCGGAGGGCCTGATGAAGGTTGTTGTAATAGGCATAGAGTTTGGGGATCAACCTGGTCACATTGTGTGATAAAACCTCACACCACCACAAGAGAGCACTTAGTGCGGAAATTGGGTTTGGGTGCATAAATTTTGGGATAAGCATAGTTTTATGCTACAATGGAACCAACACCAAGGTGCTAAGGGCTATGCCAATGGGGGTGGGTGGTTAGCCCCGACCCCCAGAATCATGGCCCCATGTGGCCTTGTTTTCCCGCTTTAGGTAATATTGGCCATTTAAACCAAGAGACAAAAGGCACCTTTTTAGCACAATTTTCACCAGTGCTGAGTGAAATTGTCTCTCAACATTCCCTAGAAAAGCGGAAATCATAGATCAGTTAGAAATCCAATGCGGTTTGTAGTTTAGTTAGCAGAAGAAACTTTGGGAGAGCATAACTTCTTCATTTTTTGGCCAAATTGAGTCCAACAAGAACACAGCTACGGTTTTTTGACAATTTTGAAGCCATTGGAGACATAATATTTACATTATGAGCACTATAAATCCATATAAATGCAAACTTGAACACTTAATGAAAGAGGCCCAACATTGGAAGCTGGATCAAGAGATGTAGCCCAAGAGAGGGGTGATATCCTTTATCATTTTTATTGTTATGTGTTTTTGATATGGTATATTGTCTTTGTTTTAGGTTGTTAACTAAGTTAAAAAACCATAATTTAATGTATTTTTCAAAGTGATCCATTTCCTATAATACATAAAAAATTTACTCGCAATTTTTCCATCACCTTCAAGTTTACATTATAGATCATTTTGCTATCAAAGCAAAGGTTATTATGAAGGTTTGATTTTGTTTGCAAGTATTTTCTGATGCTTACAAGGTTGAAGCTTAGGAGAAGAGAAGGAGAATTTGTGGAGCTAAGGCCTCACATTGTTTCAAGGAGAACACACACACCTCAAGCTTCAATAGTCATGGAACATGAGGAAGGTCCTGAAGGGATGTTTGAAGAAAAAAATTTAAGAAAAGCCTTCTTTGAGATGTTTGAAATGGTAAAAGTTCTTTATGAGGAGAGGAATTCAAGGTTGTATGGAGAGAGCTCAAAACCTCCAAAGGGATATGGAGGAAAAGGAGATAAACCTCCAAAAGGGAATGGAAGAAATGGTGACAATGCACCACCTTCACCTCCATCATCATCCTCATCTTCATCCTACTCTTTTACTTCTTCTACCCTTTCACAAACACCTCTAAATTATCCAAAGGGACATGGTAAAACTCCTTTTCTAGTTCTTGACATTAAGTTTGGATTTCCTTTGTACAATGGAGAGGTAAATGTTGAGAAATGAGATAACTGGATTCGTCAGATTGAAGTGTATTATAAGATACAAAGAATCCAGAATGATGAAACCAAAATTCAGCTTGCTTCTCTTAGGTTGGAATGCGCAACACTTATTTCGTTGGAGGGAAAAACCCAGAGGAATGATTTTGTTGTTTCAATAAGAAGGAAATTTTATCCATTAGCATACATGCAGAGAGCTATCCTGGATTGGAAAAACTTTAGGCAAGATAAGGGTCAAAATGTGCAAAGATCTACTCAAGAATTCAGAAAAAGAGATTTGATTTTGGGTATAGATTTATCATCTCAAGACACTCTACTCAAATATATTAGAGGATTGCATAATTATTTGAGACACACAATTCTCATGTTTAACCCTACAAAACTAGATGAATTTTTTGTAGATGCAACTCATTTAGAAGCAAGAGGGAAGAATGTTCCTCCAGAGGGCAAAAAAAATCCATTCAAGTGTGGAGACAAAGGAAAGGGTAAATTCAAAGGAAAAGCGAAGAAGAATGCTTCAGTCAAGAAAGAGGGAGAAAAACTCACATGTAAACATTGTTCAAAAGAAGGCAATGATGAAGACCAATGTTGGAAACTTCATCCTGAAATGAGACCCAAAAAGTTTAACAATAAATGGAAACAAAATATTTCTACAACTACACAATATAATTTAGGATCTAATTCCGGGGATGAAACAAAGATCACGACAATGGGATTTAAAGGTAAGGAATCTGTTGCAAGTAGTAGTTCTTCAAGTAATCTTAATGAAACTCAACATGAAAAATAAAGAATAGATCTCTTCCACATTAGAGTCATTTCAAAACATACCAATATAGATACATTATTTGCTAGTGGATCACAAGAAAACATTATTTCTGAAGACATTGTTCAGAAATTGAGTTTGGAAACCACTCATAATCCTAAACCTTATCCTTTAGGTTGGATATGTGACAATGCAAAATTGACAGTGACAAAAAGATGTAAATTGATATTTCCCATCATTGCAAACTTTATAGATGAGGCAGATCTTGATGTTATTCCACTTGACATTTGTGGTATTGTTTTGGGAAGCCCATACCTATATTGTAGGAGATCCATCTTTCATCACCATGAGAACAAATATCACCTGTTTAAAGATGGGGTTGAGTACATTGTTAGAGCACATATCAAGAAGTTGAATATATCACTTGTGAATGCTGGACAAATGAAGAGGCTTGTTAATGCTAGTAAGAACTTTGTACTCTTGATGATCAAACCAAAATATAATACTAAAAATGAAGCCTTCCAAGGATTTGATGCAAAGTTAAAATCTGATTTGTATGAGGTTTTAAACACCTATGATGATATGTTTTAGGAACCCATGGGATTGCCTCCTAAGAGAGGAATCCAACATGAGATCCGATTGCAACAAGATTGTCCTCTTCCAAACATTGACATGTACACGATGTCAGTTATGGAGAATGCAGAAACCAAGAAACAAATCCAAGAGTTGCTTGATAAAGGGGTCATCAGACCAAGCACATCACCATGCGTGTCACCAATTGTTTTAGTACCAAAGAAAGATGTTATATGACGCATGTGTGTGGATTTTAGAACCTTGAACAAGATTACAGTAAATAATCGTTACCCTCTTCCTCAAATTGATGATTTACATGATCAATTGAAATATGTTGTGTATTTCACTAAGTTGGACTTGAGAAGTGGCTATCATTATATTAGGATTGTTGAAGAAGACATATGGAATACATCCTTCAAAATAAAGCAAGGTTTGTTTAAATGGTTAGTTATGCCTTTTGGGCTTTGTGATGCTCCTGCAACATTCATGAGAGTTATGAATGATATATTAAGGACTTTTCTTGATGATTTTGTGATTTTATACTTAGATGACATATTGATATTTAGTAAAACCCATGAATAACATGTTAAGCATGTTAGGAAAGTCTTAGATGTGTTGAAGAAATAGAAGTTGTTTTTTAAGATGTCTAAATGTGAATTTGGAAAGACCTCGTTAGTGTATTTGGGGCATATTGTTGAAGGGGGTGAATTGAAAGATAGATCCCTCAAAGGTCATAGTTATTGTAGATTGTCCGAAGCCCAATAATGTAACTCAGATTAGAAGCTTTTTGGGAGTAGCCCAATATTGGAGAAATTCCATTTCTAACTTTTCTTCAATTGCATCTCCATTACATGCCTTGAAAAGTGTGAAGCATGTTTTTTAGGGGGGAGGCAAGAAACAGAAATCCTTCAATGCATTTAAGGAAAGAATCAACACAACTCCAGTTCTTGTACTTCCTGATTTAAGATAGCCATTTGAGATCCAAATAGATGCAAGTGACTATGCCATGGGAGTGGTCTTGATGCAACACAGTAAGCTCATATGTTACCATTTTGAAAATTTTAATGGTGTAGTAGTTAACTATCCTACATATGATAAGGAACTATATGCATTGGTGCAAAGTGTGAAAAAGTGGAAACACTATTTGATGGGCAAGGAAACTATCATTCACATTGATCATCAACCATTGCAATACTTGTAATCACAAACTAAGCTACAACAAGCGAGGCATTTTAGATGGATGTGTTTCTTGCAACAATTCCACTTGGTGATAAGGTATAAGAAAGGTATCTATAACAAGGTTGATGACATGCTTTCTAGACCAATTGTTAGTGCTCCAGTTATTCTTAAGCATAAATCTATCATGCATGAGAGCTATGTTGAACAATATGATTTAAATGATGACTTTAAAGATGTATATGCAACTTTGAGTCAAGGCAACCAAGTAGAGAAATTGGATTACCATGTGCATGATAAAATTTTGTATCTTCTTGGAAATATATGCATTCCACAGGGTGAAAGAGTCAAATTATAAGGGAAGTGCATACCTCTCGTATTGATCCATATCTCGTCAACTACCAGAATTATCCAAGATATTTTACTTCTATGATGTTAGTAGAATTGAAAATAAAAGAGCATAAAATGACCACATGTGCATGCTTAAAGAAGATGAAACATAAGGACAACCATAAAATCAAGAACACATAACACATTGATAACGAAGTTCACCTAGTGAGGGTTATGTCTCTGGGCCCGGTGTCAAGAGGGTGGAGGTCACTTCATTAAGTGTTGCAAATGATGATGATGTACATGGTATGTTCTTTGTCATTACAAGGAACAATACCCTTAATCTAAGTGGCATGTCTCTCCATGAGATGTTCTCCCTATAGGAACTCTCACTCAAATGGATCCTCCTTCAGCATGACAAGCTAAACAAATCTCACATGATGTGGAAACAAATATCCCTCAACATAATGGTAATCAGGGATCTCAACAATAAAGGCATCATATCAGCAAATCAAGAAGAAAGACATCGCATAACTGCATCATATACCTCCAATTTCGAAGATGACCAAAAAATGAAAAGCTCAGCTACTAAAATGGACTGCACCAATGAATTCTTGGTGATGAGTGGTGTAAAATCGATTGTAAACTTGTCCAATTCTGACACTATCAACTTTTGGACCCTTGGAAATCTTGAATACCCCCCCAAAGATTCCTTCCTGAAGATGCTTATAAAATCCACTACTCAAATGAAGATTATGAGCACACCACTGCGCTCCTTGAAAAATTCTGAGAAAAATGAATATAAATTTGACATCATTCCGACAATGGAAAAAATCAGCCTCCAAGGGAATCTTTTAGATTCCACAAGATTCTTTAAAGATTATGTGCTATTGGGAACCTACATTTGTGCTACTTAGATGGAGATTATGACTACATGGATTGGACCCCTTCGAGAAAACGTACAAAAATGACTATCCACTTGTCAAATTATGTCATTGACACCTTTGTCCCTCAAGGGAATCTTTTTAACATCATAAGATTCTCCAAGTTCATGTTTCCACACTTATTCCTGGGCAAGGTTCCGCCTCTTGAAACTGTGTCATGGTTTTGCATAGTCACAGGTCCAAAATTTCATGGTTCCTTTGCTACCATTGGCCTCCATTGGTGCTCCTCCAGTCCCACTCGAATGAAATGGAGGGTTTAAATATTTTATGGGCAATGTAACCACCAAGGAATGAGCCGTGGCTCATTGGTGGCGAAGTCTGCTATCCCAACGGTGGTTACGAGTTTGAATCCCATGCTTGGTGGTTGTTGTATTTTATTTTAAATAGGAAACAATTTTGTCAACCATCGACAACTTTTAAAGTTTCAACAGTTACATAAAATTGCGGAGGCAACATATCTTATAACGTTTAATGGCTAGTAGTTTTGCTAACGGTTATGCATTGGCATTATATTATTTTGGAGTTATGCGGTTGGAACTAGTTATATTGCATTTAAAGTTGCATGTATTATGGGCTAACTATTATACAATATTTCATATTAATATATGGTTTCAAGCCTTATATTTACACTGTAAGGCGTTCCCATCTGAGAAGAACTCCCCTAGCTTCCACTCTGCATCGGTTTGCACCGTTGGATCAAGTGTTAGATGATTGGAGAATAGTGTACCGTCAGAATGATATAGTTTCAACTGAATGACATTTGATAAACTTTCAACCCGCTGGTGTTAACCAAATTGGTGGTCTTTTGCTGCTTGACGGGGAGGTGTAACCCTAGCCCTAGTTTTGGCTCTGAGAATGTCATCCTCTGCACAACATCGGTTGATCTCTAACTTGAAGGTTATTAGGGATGAGCCTCCAGAGGTACAATTTTTCTGTTAACTATCGTCACATTTCCTCTTTCTGATGATCTTTCTTCTAATTTTGGATTTTAAAATTTTTTATTGTGCTTGAAACAATGCTTTTTTTAATGTTGTATTGGGAACTGGGTCTTTTTTTATTTGATGTCTAAATTTTCGATTTTGTGCATAGGTGGGATTTTTGGGTTGAGGTTAATTTTTGGGGGAAATTATCCCAAGAAGCTGCCTAGAGTGTTGTTTAAATGAATCAAATGTGTTGGAAAAGGAGGAATAGGCGCAGGCTTTACTCTTTGGTGAGGGTTTATTTCTTCTTGCAGAAGACAAAGCCCCTGCTTAATCTCTTGGCATGCACACAATACCATGATTTCCATCGCAGAAAATATGCCATTGGAGAAGAATTTGTCCCTCACCTTGAGCTTACTGGACTCAAAATAGATATGAGATTTTAGACCTTAAAATCCTTTAAAATTCATGTATGTATATTGTTTTCACAGAAATATCTCCTCTAGCTCTTTGAGTGCTTCAATAATTGTTCTTGCTTGACAAGATATTGGAGAGGATTAGGAGAAATACCTTGACGAGCTTCGTAGCTTCATATCTGCCGCATTGGGTTTGTTTATTCTTGTAGAAGACCAAGCCCCTGCTCAATCTGATGGCATACACACCACACAATACCATGATTTCCACTACAGAAAATACACCATTGAAGAAGAATCTGTCCCGGAAAGATGAACTCATTGGAGACAATAAAACCAACCTATTTATGCAACTTATGATTCAGTCTTTTCTATGCAAGATTTAGCCAATTCCAATTTTAGCCAGTCTTTGCCTGGATTTAGAAATTATTTCTCAGGACAGGAAAGCAAGGAAAGAATGGGGCTATTGGATATTATATATTTATATTTTATTTTACAAAACCCCCACGCAACTATAACCATTCACAAAGTTCTAGCTCTGAGAATGTCGTCCTCTACACAACTTTAGATGATGTATGACTTGAAGGCTATTAGGGACAAGCCTCAGGGGGTACAATTTTTCTATTAACTCATGTTGTATTTCCTCTTTATGATGATATTTCTTCTACTTTTGGATATATGTATGCATTTTTAAGATTTTCTATTGTGTTTGAAACAATGTGTTTGTTTTCATATTGTTTTGGGAACTGGGTCTTTTTTTTATTTGATGTCTGAATTTTCAATTTTGTGCATGGGTTGGATTTTTGGGTTGAGGTTAATTTTTGGGGAAAATTATCCTGAGTAGTGGCCTAGAGTGCTGGTTAAACGAATCAAATGTGTTGCAAGAGTAGGAACAAATGCAGGATTTTCTCTTTGGAGAGGTTTTGCCATGATGACTGGACAAGGTTGTTGATTAGATTTTTCGAGTGTGGAGATGAATACGCTCAGGGTACCAGAATTATTGTAGTAGAAACTCTCGAGACCTACTCGGATGGGACAAAAGCGAGTGCTTTTGTTGAAAGAGTTGAATGCAACACATATTTAGAGGTGGAATGGTTGTTAGAATATTTTCTCGATTCTTTGTATTTCTCATGAATCCTTGGGTATCTAAATGATTATGAATATTGGAGAGAATATATAACAAATATCCATGGACTCAAAGGCTCACCTTTGTTTCATATTGTGTCCTTTTATTGTTGAGATCTTAGGGTTGGTTGCAACATCAAGCTAGCAGGGTTATCAAGGAGACAAGGAAAAGGATGCACAACTGGCCTCATCTTCCATGCATAATAATTCTTGTGTGATGTTGTCCACATAGGTACCCACTTCTTCCATGAAGTAATTTATGAGATATTTTTCCATTTCAAATGACATAGATTCAATTCTCCTTCGATGCCTCCCATTGAGACTTGAATCTGTCACCACAGAAATATGCCAATGCAACGAGCCATGCCATTGTGTTGTGTTTTGGATAATGGATACCATCACAATGCAGCTTGCTACAAGAATGGCTAGTACATTGAAGAAGCGATTAGATTTTTTGTGCCTCTTGCCATTTGTCCCCTCCCTCAACAATGGATTCCATGGCTATAATGTGGGAGCTCTCCATGTTGAGTATGATGAATATGTAGAGCAACGGATTATTGAGCATGAATCCTAGTTGGAAAACCCTGTTGTTGTCTATGAAATGTTTGATATCAGTTCCATATCAATCAAAGAAGGGCCTACTTGTGTTTTCATCCCGATTCTTCCTATGGTGCATGATGATTCGACAAGGATGTTGATTAGATTTTTCGAGTGTGGAAATGAATAAGCTCAAGTTACCAAATTTGTTGCAGCATAAGCTCTTGAGACCTACTTGGATGGCACTAGAAGCGATGCTTTTTTTGAAAGAGTTGAATACAACACATCTTTAGAGGTGAAATGGTTGTTAGAATATTTTCTTGATCCTTTGTATTTCTCATGAATCCTAGGGTATCTAAATGATTATGAATATTGGAGAGAAGAAATACCAAATCTCCATGGACACAAAGATTCACCTTTGTTTCATATTGTGTCATTTTATTGTTGTTCTTTGAAAACCTAATGTTGTCCACGAGGATATCAAAATGAAAAAGATGTTCATAATTTCGTTGGATTTTCTTGAAGATGAAGCTTTTAATTTTGGATATATGTATGCATTTTTAAGATTTTCAATTTTGTTTGAAACAATGTTTTTTTTCATGTTGTTTTGAGAACTGGGTTGTTTTTTATTTGATGTCTGAATTTTTTATTTTGTGCGCAGGTGGGATTTTTGGGTTGAGGTTAATTTTTGGGGAAAATTATCCTAAGAAGTCGCCTAGAGTGCTAGTTAAATGAATGAAATGCGTTGCAAGTGCAGGAACAGATGCAAGATTTTCTCTTTGGTGAGGGTTTGATGTGATGATGACTGGACAAGGATGTTGATTAAATTTTTTGAGTGTGGAGATGAATAAGCTCAGGGTAGCAGAATTGTATGCAGTAGAAGTCCTTGAGACCTACTTGGATGGCACTGAAGTGGGTGCTTTTGCTGAAAAAGTTGAATACAACACATCTTTAGAGGTGGAATGGTTGTTAGAATGTTTTCTTGATCCTTTGTATTTCTCATGAAACCTGGGGTATCTAAATGATAATTATAATGAATATTGGAGAGATGATATACCAAATCTCCATGGACTCAAAGACTCACCTTTGTTTCATATTGTGTCCTTTTATTGTTGAGATCTTATGGTTGGTTGCAACATCAAGCTAGTAGGGTTCTCGAGGAGACAAGTAAAAGGACTCATAGATGGCCTCATCTTCCATCCAAAATAATTTTTGTGTGATGTTGTCCACATAGGTAC
>APFE030410279.1:0-75650 GCA_000404065.3 Pinus taeda | reverse complement strand
TGTCCCAAACTCTATTGTAAAAGACATATTAACTCAAGAGGGACTAGAAGGCAAAAGAGGCAAATGGATTGCCAGTATCCTTGAATATGACATTGAGATAAAACCCACAAAGCTGATAAAGGGACAAGGTTTAGCCAAGCTAATGTCCGAAACAAATCTTCAGGCCTTAGACATTAACCAGTTGGACAATGAACAGGAGCTGGCGACTCCACAGATTAGTGAAACCTTTTTACAATCCCCATGGTATGGCGATATTTGCTATATATTATTAGACTTGTGTGCTCCCCCAGGATTGTCCAGAACCAAGAAAAGGTTTTTGAAGATGAAAGCTCTAAAGTTCTGTGTTTTAGATGGTGCCCTGTTTTGGAAAAATCATGAAGGAATACTGCTAAATTGTTTAATCATAAATGAAACCAACAGCATCATGAAAGAGTTCCATGCAAGGGACTGTGGAGGGCATCTATATTGGAAATCCATAGCTCACAAGATTTTAAGGGCTGGTTATTATTGGCCATCTCTATTTGCAGATGTCAGAAAATTTGTTGTCTCATGTCACAAATGCCAAATCTTTGAAGGAAAAAGAAAATTGCTCCCTTTGCCCCTTAAGCCTATCTCAACTGAACAACCTTTTCAACAATGGGGTCTTGACTTCTTAGGTGAAATCCACCCCTCTTCTTCAGGCCAACAAAAGTGGATTTTAACAGCCATCGACTATTTCACCAAGTGGATTGAAGCCATCCCATGTAGGCAAGCCAATGACTCCACTATCATCCGGTTCCTCGAAGACAATATCCTCTCTAAATTTGGCTGCCCTGAGAAAATCATCACTGACAATGCTGCTACTTTCAAATCCAGAAATGTGATCAACTTTTGCCATAAATTTCGCATTACCTTGGGCCACTCTTCAGCCTATTATCCTCAAGGTAATGGCCTAGCCGAATCCTCCAACAAAAGCCTCATCAATATCATAAAGAAAATGCTGGAGGAAAACAAAAAGAACTGGCACCAGAAGCTTACAAATGCCCTGTGGGTAGATAGACTTTCAACCAAGAAATCCATTGGGATGAGCCCTTATGAGCTAGTTTATGGCATGGAAGCCAAATTCCCCTCATCTTTGGGTATTCCTATTATCAAACTGCTACAGGAAATTTAGGCTGGACCAAATGATATTCAAAGAAGAATTAATCAGACCATTCACCTTTAGAAAACCAGACATCGAGTGTATGACAGAGCTCAAATTTTGCATGAAAAGCTCAAAATAATGTTTGATAAGGGAGCCAAGGCTGAGGATTTCCGAGTTGGCAGAAAAGTCCTAATGTGGGATTCACGAAGAGAAGACAAGGGCAAACATGCAAAGTTTGATTTTCTTTGGAAAGGTCCATTCATTATCAGCGCAGTACAAGGCAACAAAACATATTTCCTCAAATCTGAAGATGGCAGCACAGCTGAAGAAGGCCCTGTAAATGGCCGGATGTTAAAACATTATCATGATCCCTTTTGTTGAAAATCTCCCAACAAGATGATGTCTCTACATAAATGTTTGTTTATATCAGCATTTTTATCTTGTTTTTTTATAAAAGTTCAAACAATAGAGCACGCAGAAGAAAGCAGGCGGTGCTACACAAGGCACAAACATTTCGATTGAGGGGAAGTGTTGTTCTCATTCCCACAGTTGCAATTATCAGACAGCCAGCACTTAAAATTTTCAATTTACAGTAACAATAGAAGATCCAGGCAGTCTGACCTGTTGTTCTTGACTTTTCACAAGGAAAAGCCATCCCCAAGTGGAGCCACTATTAGCCTCCTGCAGCAGCAGGTTACTCATCTTTCATGATTGACATTTTTACATGCCAAATATGTCATTCTTTGCATGCTGCAATGTTCCATGTTTTCTACAGAGGCCAATGAAGGTTGCCAGGAGGAAGTGCCAGTTCAAACGCCACTGCTGTGTTCCAATTTTGATGTACTATTCCATTTTTTGAACAATTTTCAGTTAAAGAGAGGTCCAAACAGTTTAATCTTGGTATCCCTAGGTTTCAATTTCCTGTTTTAGAATATAGAGAATGAATATCTGTCCAAACAGCTTAATCTTGGCATATTTTTAGACAGGTAGAGAAGCAAGGGTGCTCAACAGCTTAATCTGAGCCCCTAGATGAAATAAGTGTAGATGTAGATACGAGGAAAGAAAAATAAAAGGTTGAAAAGCTAAGTCTGCAAGTCTAAATGCATCCAAACCAAAAAGAAGAAAAAATGCTAGGTCACAATTATCAAACAATTTCCATTTGAAGGACTCAAGCGAGGCATGTCTAACTCCCCCTTCTTCCTCTTTTCCCAAATCATTCACTAACCTCCCAAAGAGATCAAGATCCTCTTGATGACTCTTAGTTTCATCATTTTCCATATCATTCACCTTGGTAAAGATCTGCTTTACTCAAGGAATATTCATACTCCCTTTATGGATCATTGTTTACCTTAATAGCCTAAGATTCACCCACTTAGCACCTTCTCATCATTGTCATATTAACTACTAACTTAGCTCCCTATCTATCACCCCATCCCCTACTAAACTATGTTAATAACTCCCCTACATACTTATCCCGTCCCCTTGGTTGAAAAATAACCATAAGTACACTTGGGAATTGCTAATTTTGTCTGAAACATAGCAAGAACCCTTATCTCGCCCCTTTAAAACCATCTTCCAATGCAATGGACTCCTTCCTAAGCATAAAATTCCTCTTTTTAGGTTATAGGACCTCTTCCGAGGCCTCAAATGCTCTGCAAAAGCATACATACCCTTCCTCCGATCGCTATAACCCTTGCCGACTGCTATAACATTCTTCTGATCCCTCTGGATCCCCCTCCAACGCGATTATCATAGTCGGAGGTCGCAAAGATAATATGGCTCGTTGTTGTTTCTCCCTGATGAATGTCCCGTCGATGCCATTTCGCAATCGGCATATCGCAAATACTATATGTCACATATATATGCCCCCTCCCCTCTTAGCCGATGCGATATTGCGAGATCAACAATCGGTGGTCGCAAGAGTCACGTTTCCAAAATGCATGCCTCTTCCCTTTGCTCCGATGCGACATTACCATAGCATCAAGAGAATATATCGCATCACAAATCACAGCATTTCAGTTACTGCTATCGCATCGCAGAAACATATAAGGCACCGCACCATGTAGCATCCTGCCATGTCACCCCACTGACATCATCCGCCGTACCAGGACCCACTGCTAACGTCATGATGACGTCACCCACCAAAGAAAGGCTCGCAAGCATGAAAATGCATCTTAGGAGGCCTGGATTCAAATTCTAAGGCAATTTTCAATGCACAATTAGCGCTTAGCGCTAATTGCGCATTGCTATGGGAAATAGGCCATATTGGGGAATCTTAAGGGAATCTTTTGATTCCTTAGCCATTTTTGCGCCGAAAAGGGCAGAAAAGTCCCGATTTTGCAAATTTTAGCGTATCAGAAGAAAGAGAGAGACCCAGTTCAAGCATTGAAGATTATCAAAGCAGACATGAAGCCAAAAACCATGTCAAAGAGTATCAGTGTTGCGGCGAAGTGTATCAGTGAAGATCTTCTCTGGGCTCGAGGCGAATGAAACATTAAAAGAAAACCTTGAAAGTCATGAAGCAGTTAAGGAACCATTCAAAGCTCATCATCACAATGACTGCACATCAAAACTCACATAAGATCAATGGACCAGAACTCAAAGCACAGTTATTGCAGAACCACTGCACCAAGTCACCAAAGACACTGAGTTAACTCATTTTGATCTAGTAGCCTCTGGCGCAGCTCAAGAGATATTTTATTTGCATTTAATTTCAGCACAAGTTTAGGTTTTAAAAACCTTTTCCCGCAGACCTGTTAAGGTCTGTTGTAATAAATACTTCAGGATATTTTACCTATAAAGAGGGCCCTGAACAATGTAACGAGGGTTGGTTTTTGTGGGTTGGAAGTTTTTCTTGAGCAGAGACTCGCACTGTATGTTTAATAATTTCTATAATCAAAGACTGCTTACGAGCCTGGAAAATGGATTGTTTACTGTGCTTAATGGTTGAAGAGTGACTGTGGAATTCTTGTGCTATTACATGACTCAATAAGTGCTTCTTACCTCTATCTTTCCATTCATATATCATTATCTAAGCAGCAAAAAGAAAGAATAGCTTAGAATTTGTTTAAGTGCACTCTATGCTCAAATTATGTTGTTTCTTTATCTTTTCATCTGTTTTAGGCATAAATATGAATTCCATCTAGCTCATATTTGCCCTAATTCACCATGTGTGACAGTTATCTAGGGATTCTCAACTGCCCCTAGATAGAGCTCATCCTCCTTCCCTCTGTTAAGCTGATTGAGAGATTCTTAATTGCCTCTCATTCCTTGCATTTCACTCCATCTCTTTAGCTTGAAGGTTGTTTCATGTGCAGCTACCCTGCTCCATAGTCCTCTCGTGATCAAGAAAACCTAACTACGGCCCTACTCCTTGACTCCATGCCCAATGGTTTGAAACTTATTACTCGATGCCTGCCTCTCTGCTTGAAAGCATCTTCCTTCCATTCAAACACCATCCAAACCTAAGAAAAACCAACTGAACCCAATAGCTAGCCTAAAATCATCATCAACAAAGCTAAATCATCAAGAGAGAGCCCTCTTTGATTACAGGTGGGCTAGAACCTGTAATCCAAAGATTGGTTTGTGGTTACCTTGGCCGTATCCCTTCAGGAGCTTAGGGACAACCTGAGTGATAACACCTCCACATTGTTTGCAACAACAAAAACAAATGTAAGAAGGGATACATTTGTCCATGATGTTGAAATTTATCCTGGGAAGTCCCTATATATTAATTCCGGTCTAGGGTTATAACAACAAGAACAATTGATCCAAATGATTAGGAGGAAATGTGGTGCTTTTGCATGGGACTACTATGACATGAAAGGAATTCACCCAGATACTTGCATGCACCTTATCTATATAAACGATGAAATTAGAGTAGTAAGGAAACAGCAAAGGAGAATGAACCCAACCATAAAAGATATAGTAAAAGAGTTTCCAAAAATCTTAAATGCTAACTTCATTTACCCTATTTCTAATAGCAAGTCGGTATCACCACTAGTCATCGTACTTAAGAAAAATGGTAAATGGAGGATTTGTGTGGATTTTAGGGAATGGAATAAGGTCACCTTTAGAGACTATTTCCCATTTCCTTTCATTGATTAGGTATTGGATACATTGATTGATAAGAAATATTTTTCCTTCCTAGATGGATTTAGTGGCTATAACCAAATCCGAATTGCACTAGAAGACCAAGAAAAGATGACCTTTACTTGTCCATGGGGTGCTTATGCATATAGGGTTCTTCCTTTCAGGTTATGTAATTCCTCTGCCACCTTTCAAAGGTTTGTCTTGCTATTTTTTCAGATCTAACAGAAGACTATGTCAAAATCTATATGGATGAATTCACGGTATATGGGAAATATTTTCAAAAAGCTTTAGACAACCTGGAGAAAGTTTTAATCAGATGTCAAGAGACTAACCTTGCCCTTAGTAATGAAAAATCTAGAATGATTCTTACTAAAAGTGTTGTGCTAGGTCATCATATTTCTGAAACTTGGATAAGAGTGGATCCTGCTTAAATTGAAATAATTGTTCAAATCAAAACTCCCAACTCTCAAAGAGAAGTTAGAAGATTTCTAGGGCATGCCAGATGCTATAGAGGATTTATTCAAAATTATACCAAAATATTCTCTCCTATGTTTAAACTTATAACTAAAGATGCATATTTTTAATGGAATTCTCAATGTCAAATTACCTTTGAAACTCTTAAACAAAAATTGTCAACTACTCCAATTTTAAGAGGACCAAATTGGAGCCTCCCTTTTCACATTTGTACAGATGTCTCAGATGCAACTTTGGGGGTTGTTATGGGCCAAAGGGAAAATAAAATGCTCTATTCCATTTACTTTGTCAACAAAAATCTCTCCCCTACCAAACTTAACTATACAGTCACAAAAAAGGAATTCTTATCAGTAGTTAATGCCATCAATAAATTTAGACATTATATAAATAGGTATGAAGTGTTTGTACATACGGATCATTTAGCTATTATATTTTTAATGAATAAACCAATCATTAATGCCCGAGTTAATAGATGGTTGCTACTATTGCAGAAATTTAGTATTACTATTGTTGAAAGGCCAGGAAGAGATAATCTTGTTGTTGATTTATTATCTAGACTTGTTCATACAGGTGATAGTGCACCAGTTGCTGATGATTTTCCTGATTAAAAATTATTTTATATTTACACATATACTCCTTGGTATGCATATGTAATCAACTACCTGGTTACAAGAAAACTACCACAAAATTTTTCCTCAGGAGAAAGACAAAGAATCATTCAACTCAGCGCTAACTATATGTGGCAAGATGATTATTTGTAGCGTACTGGACTAGATCTTGTAATTAGAAGATGTGTATGAGAGGATGAAATGGAGGACATCCTAAAATCTTGCCATAATGAGAATCTAGTGGAAATTTCACCGACAAAAGGACCGAATACAAAGTGTTACAATCCAAATATTATTGACCCACTATTCTTAAAGATGCAAAGAAGTATGTGGCTAGCTATGATGATTGTCAAAGGATGGGAAAACCAACCCCAGCAAATGAAATTCCTCATCAAGAAAAAGTAGTTATTGAACCCTTCGACAAATGGGCATGAGATTTTGTTGGTCCAATTTCTCTTGTCTAAAAATAAAAAGTATATTTTGGTATGCAAGGATTATGTAACCAAGTAGGTATAAGTGAAAGAATTATAATATGCTAATGCGAAATTAGTTGTTGATTTCTTATTTGAGGAAATATTTACTTGATTTGGTGTACTGAGAGAAATAGTAACTAACCAGGGCACCCAATTTACCTCAAAATTGGTCAAAACCATTACCGAGAAATACCAAATTAGACATCAGAAATCCACCCCTTATCATCCACAGGAAAATGGGTAGGTGGAATCCACTAATAAAGTTATTGAAGTCATTCTCACTAAAATAGTACAGTTGCATCACAAAGACTAGGCCGATAGGTTAGATGAATCTTTTTGGGCCTATTGTACAACCTAGAGAAACACAATGGGACACTCGCCTTATGATTTGGTTTATGGAAAACGGCTACTCCTTCCTATAGAGTTCCATATTAAAACCTTCAAGAAAACCATGCAAATAGGAATGGATCTGGGTGAGGAACAAAAACAAAGATTGATGGAGTTGAATTCATTAGATGAAATCAAACAAGATGCACTTCAAAGAACAATGCTTGTCCAAGATCAGAGAACCAAGTGGCATGACAAGTTCCTTAAAAATAAACTTTTTCAATTTGGCGACTGGGCTTTGTTATACGATTGTGGTTTTAAAAACCTCAAGGGGAAGTTGTCAACTAGATGGCTCAAACCTTATGAGATAGATATAGTATACAAAAATGGATTAGTTAAGATCAAGATTATTGATGGAAATAAGACCTCTTTTGTCGCCAATGGACACCGATTGAAATTTTATCACAAGCCACTATCGAAAGAGAATTTTTCCAATCATGTTCTTCAAAACTATGAAATACAATTGGTCGAAAAGAGGAACCCTCCTCTCGCTAATCCACCTCTATAAGTTTTGTTGCATAATTAATTTCATTTTGTACATATATGCATATAGGTGTGCTAATGTATATGATGATTTTTGTGTTACTAACAAAAACAAAAGTTGAATGTGTTCTCATGTAGATAAGAAATAAGGAGAACATCTGCCAGGTGTAGGTTTATTCCTTTATCTAACTCCGGTAGATTATCTATGGAAAAGTGGGCTTATTGAGTTTTCTTTAAGTTTTTCAGACTCCTAAAATATGAAAACACCGATGAGCATGAATTAGTCTGGGCTTGAGAAAAGTCCACGGGAGAGTGAATGGAGTTTTCTTTAAGCTTTTTAGACTCCTAAAAATTGAAAACACCAATGTTCATGCACTAGCCTGGGCTCGAGAGAAATCCACAAGAGAGTGAATGGAGTTTTCTTTGAGTTTTTCAGACTCCTTAAAATTGAAAATAGTGACAAGCATTAACTGATCTGGGCTTGATAAAAAAACACATAACGGTAGTAGTTAGGTGATTTTCCAATAAAATGGAAATGCAAATAGGAAACAAAGGTTAGCTTGATCCAAGAAGAGGAAGATATCAAACTAAAAAATGCCTTTCAATTATAGAACCTTGGAACCTAATCAGTGACTTTTTCTACTTCAATTTCCACCACTTCCATTACACTTTTTGAATTCTTGCACCAATGTGTATTTTTCATTTTATAATTTGTTCCAATAAATGAATTCATATATAGCATCAACAATTATCATTATCTACTCTAGCTAGACCTTCAGAATATGTTAAGTTTCAAGAGGAAGCCTATAAAATCTCAATTTGGAGATTTTACTACGACATTTGTGTTTGTCAGGCACTGAAGAAATTCTCTGTGTTCATCGGGTACTGAAGGAAATCTTTTATGTGTAATATGGAAATGAAGGTATGAGATCAATATTTTTACATTTTTCTATTACGGATTCATATTAATTATGTGATTACATATGATTATCCTCATTTTTATTACCTCTACTTGCTAGCCCTATCCTAATCCTAAACCACTTCCCTTCATTACAAAGGAAAATCCTTTTGTGTGATTGAGTGGGATGGCTATGGGTATGATTAACCGAATACTGATCCTAATCTAAGCAAGTATACTATATGATTATCTATTATTCCACCTCCATGGGTCGTTTAAGTAATGATGATCCCACTATTTCATAGTCTTAAAGATGAATGATGGAAACAATGACTTTCAAAACTTTGTTGTGAACTGTGTCGTACCTCTGTACTCGACCACATCATACATATCATGTCTAACACTGATTCCCATAAATACAATGTCAGACATGGGAATAATTTCTTAATGAGCTCCACATACAATGTATCATTGTCATACACACCACTCACTTACCAATTATGCAGACATTGTAATCGTTATCATTTCCCCTTCAAATTATAAATGCCCCTTTGGATGGCTTTTCCATCCAGGTGACCATTATTTCCTTTCTTTATTTGCCTTCAATACTCTGTGTGACCAATTTTGGTACCCTTGTATCCCCATTTTCAGAACTATGTGTCAACCATTTCTGGTAATGTGTATGTAAATTACATCTGGTACTCTGTAAAACTACTTCTAGTACCCTGTGTTAAGCATTTCCGATATTCATTTACCATTTCCTATACCAAACCCCTCTCAAGTTCGAGACTTGTTTTCACAGTTGTTATAGACATATTTGGGCACTGCAACCCCAATCACATATGTCCATAAACCAAGGGCTTCTGAGTCCCTAAAAGTGTTGTTTCATACCCTAAAGGAACAACATCAGCTGATAACATCATCTCCTAGAAGTTCTCCACAGAAAACTGCTCAGAACTGGTTAAAACTAGACCATACAGATTGCTCAGTGCAGAGGGTGTGATGCATCTCACTTGCTCAGTGTAAAAAGTGCGATGCATACTGGAAAGCCCTTCTGTAGGGTTCGATGGGTGAGAGTATACAAATGGTAGAGATAGTTTGCAAGGTGGATGATCATGGAATCTTCCAGAAACTTCTCCTGTGACACTTGCCTCTTTGAATTCGCCTAGGGATGAGTAAGAGATCATCAATCTCCAAGTGGAATCAAGGACTATTAGAGAGAATACACTAATCAAAATCCCAGAAGCTGAATCACCCCCTACAATCATCTATATATGGATCCCTCATCCCAGATATCTAGAGGCTAGAATCTTGTATCTTGTAAGGAAGTGTTGTTGGTTTTCTGGTGGAATATCATAGTGTTGGATGATCTAATATTTTCATGAGGTGAAGAAGGGATTTCATGCTAGGAGGATGATGCTGGCTCAGATCAATGGGTTGTAATCCTCTCTTCCAATCTCTATATCAATAAAGTTATTCAAGTTTTCCTCCACATTCTTGTGTGTTTGCTAATATATACATTTGTGTGGTCAATATATATTTGGTCCTATATTGTTTACGATTGTAGATCTCTGCACTTTAAAGGTATTATGCTACTCTGACTTTACAGGTAATCTTTGAAGCAGAGTAATCAAGGAAGGAGTGGAAAAGATCCGTCAGAGGGGAGAAGGAACAAGCAAGGAACCAAGCGAGAGATTGAGGTTGGTATTCTTTTCTCCTCTCCTATTTACTTCTCGTAAAGGAAAACGAAAGTAACTTTAATCTGTTTGTTTCTAAGGTAGCTACCCATCTTAGTGGGACTAGCAGCTCTGCATAGACACTATATTTCTCGATAACAAAATGGCGACTCCACTGGGGATCAAGTAGTTTGTTTTCTTGTCTATATTTGTTTGCTTTATAAACTTACAGACGAAGCCTGAAGTCAAGCCAGCTAGCCTTCGAACTGCATTTGTTATGCAAGTGAAAAGTAGAACAATGTTGCTTCAGTCTATCTCTGGGTTTTGTTTATAAAATGAATGATTGATTTGTAAACATCCTAATTGCCCTGGTGGTGGCTCAAGTAGCCTCATTAGATCAGCCCTTGTGATTTGCATTTACTGACTATCATTTTCTCAGCTTAAATCCCTGAATTTAGCTACAAACTGTGACCTAGAACCAAGTTTAAGTCTCGTCCATGGACCATCGCACCTTCTCCTCTTGGGAATCTAGATGCATCGCACTTTCCTTGTAGGAACTGTAAATTTTTTTATGTATTGTTCACCATTTACGGTTCTCCTTTACAAAGAAGTAGCGTAATCAAGTTGTCATCTTTTGATTTGAAAGTATTGCAAGTGTCGTTTTTATTCAAAGAAAAGAATCCTATTGTTCTTGATGGTCGATTACATGGTTACTCTTGTATTTGATTTTAATTAATAGTTTTTCAAGTGTCGAAAACAGTTTTCAATTCAAAATCGCAAAGTGTCGTCATTATCTTCCTTTCATTTTTTGAAAAGAAAATCATTAGTACTGTCGCTTGAAACGATTCAAATTTGTACTTAGCATTATTTTTGTCATTCACACATTAAGAAAGCGAAAATAAATACATGCATGTGCATCTGCATTTAGACTACTTGTTGGTTTGATTTAGGACAATGCATCTAGTGTGTGCTCTCTACTCTATGTTGAAAGAATCTAATTTCTCTTTCTTTAGTAGCTAGGATTTTCATTGCAAAAAGAAGATTAAATGATTGTTTATCATCTTAGATTGCATTTTAGGAATTGTATATCTACATCACACGATGAAATTGAAAGGAAAACTTCTTAAGAAAGATCAACCATAAAATAAATTCAATGAACATAAAAATGCTTTGGAACCTAACACAACATTTAGAAGTCTAGGCTAGAGACATATTCCAACATCGTAAAGCCTGGTAACTATCGCTTTCATTGTTGGTTAGGTGATTCCTCCTCTTTGAGACAATAAGTGCCAGTACGGACTTGTGCTCCCACGTACCATTGAGTATATATTGGGAGACCAAAATAGGCTATATCCTTTATCCTTAGGAAGCCGTGTCTGTCGCCCTATCGATTGTAATGCACTGAACACAGCATTCAGGAAGATTGACTGCTGTACCGTAAAAAGTATTCTACAGTTTTGCAATTGGTTTGGTAATCCCTCTGTCTAGATTTCTAGAGTAGTCTCTTTCATTACTTTTCAGACTCCCTAAAGGAAAAGGTCCATTTGAGCACTTGTCACTTCAAGCTCATTAAAAATCGAAGGTGACTAGAGTCATATTTTTCTTTTTCTTGACTCTTAAAAGTTGAAAAAGCAAGTTGTGTCAAAGCATCTAAAATTCATTTAATTCGAAATCATTTCCCCTCTATTTTGATTTGATCGAGTAATCCGCAATCGTGGAAGAAAGTCAATCGAAACCCCGTCGTTCACGGAGACTTACGAGTCAACCATCTTTGACTCTAGAGTTGAAACTATTCTGGACAAAGCAAACTCGTTTAACCATATCAAAGTCCCCTGGTTTGGTTGGAACAAGTCTTTCGACATCCTCAAGGACTCTGGTTACTCCAACAGTTTCTAGTATCCTTGCCTCTACAGAAGAAATTCCGCAGCCACAAGAGGACATTAGAACTGATCCTGGTGTGACAGTAAACACTTCTAGTCCTGAACTGGCTCCATCTACAGCTGATTTGGAAGGTGTTATTCCCCAAACATCTATCGCAACAGATTTTATACCTTCTTTAGCACAAGAAATATTTTACGAACCTGACGATCTACCTCTTCTGCTTGGATTGATTGCTATAGAAGAGATTGTGGAGGGTCCTCCATTGCATTTTGGAGCCGGGATCACCCTATATCCTTCGTCATCAAAAGTTAGTCTCCCTTCATCACAAGTTCCTGTGGAATTGCTAGGAAATCTTTTGGATAGGCTAGATATGTCTGAACAACCATCGACATCTAGGACTGTGTCATATGACGCAGCAGCAGCAGAACCTCCTGCTGCTACTCCAACAATGTTCGCTAGTGTACCATCTGTCCCAACTAGCTCTCAACCGCTAGATGGAGTCCACCCAGTGACTATTTGACAGTATGGTTTGTTCCCGTTTGTTCATTCGGAATAATATCCGGAATATCTTATGTTGAGTCTCAACAAATTGATCCTTCACAACAGTGTCAATTTAGGTAGTCCGATCCCCAAAGGCCAATCATTCCTTTGAGCACTCGATTGCCACCATATGGGGGGCAATATGCCCTTTCATTGTTTCCTCCAAGAGAACAACCATATGGGAGTTCGCAACAGAATTCAGGTCATGCTGGAATTACATCCAGTTGTTGGGTGCCAATACTGCCTCAACAACCAAGAGTTGTATACTCAATGCAACAAAGCCTACCTATGTCGAATATCCCCACTACACCAGCCATTGTGACAATGTCACAAGTACAAGCGTTGCCTATTTTATTTCAACCTCAAGTCTCTCAGGTCGTAATACAATAGCCTCCTGTCTCCATCACACAAATGCAATCACCGATTAGTGGCTCCCTAACTGGAGCGACCCAGGTTCAAACGAATACTATTACCCCTCATCTTGGTCAAATAGCCAGTATTGGACAGCATCAAATGGTTTTGAAACCATGGTTGGTACAATATAAACAACCGCAATTCCAACAAGCTTACCAAGGATCTAAGCAACAAATCTTTGCAAGTAATGGGCAGCCATATATTCAAAATGGTCAATATCAATCATTTCATAATGGTTATGTTCATCAACCTGACCAAAGTTATCAGCATCAAATGCATTATGCTAGTATGCAAAGACCCACTGCTCAAGTGATACCATCCTATCCTGGGTATGCTTCGCCGAACCTGAATCAACATTTTCCCTTTGTGGCGACTTTAGAGTTACCAAATCTAAATCAGCTAACAAATGACCCAATTGCTTATGCCCCTTGGTGGCTAGCAATTCCTCATAAACTTCCGTCAGATATTCCTAAATTTAATGGAAATCTGGGTGAGGACCCATCGAATCATGTGATGACCTTTCATCTGTGGTGTTCATCCAACACTCTAAATGATGATTCGATTAGGCTTTGCTGTTTTCAGTGAACGCTAACTGGTCCAACAACAAAATGGTACATTGAATTTCCTATAGCTTCAATTGATAACTTTAGCACCCTTGCCACAACCTTTTTAACCCATTTTCAGTTACCCATAAGGTATGAAATAGGAACAGAGCTTCTTACCAATTTCAAACAAACGACAGCCACTCACATATCTGATCATATTCATGAGTGGCGGTGTCATCATAGAATGGTAAAAACATATGTTCCTGATCAGCTATTAGCTGAATGGTTTATTAAGCCATTGTTACCTTCTATCGCAGAAGATGTGGCAAAGGGAGGAGTCATCACTGAAGAGAAAGTCATTTCTCGTGCACAATAACTAGACTTGATCTATACTCAATCTGGCACGCTCAATGACAAGATCCCTGATGCTCCTAGACCAGAATTTTTCATTCCCCCTTCTCCTAAATCAAACAAAGACTCTCATGCTGGTGATGGTGTGACAGGTACGACTAGCACAAAAATCGTAAAAGCTACATCAAAGAAAGCTCACACAGTTTCTGGTCAAAATGCAAATGAAGAACTTCTCACCTTGGAATTAAATGTCGTGTCAACTGAAAAAGGCAAAGAACTGAAGCACCCAAGAGGCAAGTAGAAAAACAAAGGGAAAAGGAAGAAACAGGATAAGTCATCTCGAAATAAACCTTCTGCAAACCCTTCTAGGCAAAGGAAGCCCCCTGCAGGGTGTCAGATATGCGAGGAGGATCATTGGACGAGAGATTGTCCTCATAAAGCTAAAGTCAACAAACTTTTTTAGAGTTCAAAAACCTCAGTAGTATTGACTGATCCGTTTCCAAACCCAGGAACCAATCTGGTTGCTAGTGACAATGCTTCCCCATCCCAAGTGCTTATGTTGTCCATTTCGAAATAGCAAAATGATGCTTTGATATCGACAAGGAATAAATATTACAGGAATCCTCTGCTATCGAACAATAAGGCTACTGATCAACCTAGTAGTTCGACAACAACTTTGAACGAAGTTGTGCCACCCATCATTCCTGAGCTAACGATAAAGTTGCCAAAGGGAGTAGTACACAAATTGACATTTAATCCTCATGCAAGAGCAGCACATAATTATAATATAATAGAGGACCTGGCCCAATCGCCATCCACTATGTTGACACTTGAGGTACCGCAAAATTGCCCCTCCCAAAAGCAGGCTCTGTTATCAGCAATAGGTGGGATTGACCCAACGGATTCCAATCTTGTGGCCTTTAATCATAAATGATATAACCCTCAGTTACCAGCTCAACTTGCTTTCCTTATTCAAGTGAAAGCCCTCAACAAAATAGTTCATCGAATGATTATTGATGAGGGAGCATCTACATGTATTATGTCAATGAGTTTCTGGAAACTTTAGGCTCACCACCCTTGTTGCGATCGTCAATGACGTTAAAAGCATCTGATGGACAGACATACACTCCATACAGGATTTTAAGTAACTTGCAAGTCGAACTGGGGGGAAAAACAGTAGAAATTGATGTTGAAGTTATCGATGGAAACCTCGATTACAACATCCTACTGGGAAGGCCCTGGATTTATGCTATGGCTGCTATTGTGTCGACATACTTCAGAATGATTGCATTTCCTTTTCAAGGAGGAATTACAATCGTCGACCAACAAATGTTTCTCCCCAACAGTTCACAAGTTACGGGAAGCATTCTGATGATCCACGGAAGCTCTCAGTTGCTTCAAAATATCGGAGTAGGCCTACTAAAAGACCCTACATCGATGGGTACTTTTTCGCTAACGCCTCCAAACAATCTGGTGGAAGTGGCCACAGTGGGAAGCTGCAACATGATATCTTCTAGATTTAGAATATTCTTGAACATTTTATCAGCATGGATCATTGCCATAATAGAAATATTGTAGCAATCAATTTTCTTGGCTTGGGGGACAAACTCAAATCAATGCTCATCAAGTGTTTGGATAAATAGGCCTAAGGAATATGGCACCTCTTCAAATCCTTGGTCACATGTACACTCTACAGACGAAGGAATCATTCTATCAATGATGATAGAAGAGGCACCATGGGAAGATTACCACCATCATTCCCATCTTTCGTATTACAACGAAGATTATTCCAGCGACCTTAAAAACCCTTCATCTTTTTATTTTCTATCAAATATTGTAAATACAGTGGATTCCAAGGATGGTTCTTATCTCATGTCGACCTCATTAAAAAAATGAAACAAGGAGTTAGGAGGATAGTTCTTTTGCTATGTCAACCTCATTAAAAAATGAAACAACTCCCCTTCCAAGTCGAGTCTTTCAAAGATCACGAAGGTAAACCTTCATTCCAACAACTGTGTTGATTGCAATGAAGCTTGGGGGGCATGCACCTTGATTTGCATTATTATGTTAGGGGCATGCAAACTTATCATGAGCAGTGTTACCACAGGGTTCAAGCTCGTTAAAAAATAAAACTGCCACAAGCAGTTTTATGCAAAGTTCAAGCTCGTTAAAAACTAAACCTAAGCAATGAGAAAATGTTCCATCAGAGTTTAAGCTCATTAAAAAATGAACCAATCTCTGGTAAATAGCCATTGTGAATGCATTATCATCAGCTTTTTGAGCCCTGGTTGTGTTCTTACCATCACCTCCACTCTGTTTAGCTGATCATACACCTCCATTTGATTGTTTACCCTTTTGAGGAACAGCTACAAAGAGTGATTCTATTAGCCATCCTTGTGACACTGCCATGATTGGAAAATTCCAAACCTTACCTAGAATTAGCAGCTACCCGAAAATATCGCTCGTTCCTCAAAAACGAGTCTCCTTTAAGCTCTTTTCACCTGAATCATAAAATATGAAAAGATTGCCAAGCAGTTGGCCTCTCCAGCTCATTAAAGCTACCGGGAGTGCTATCCCTCCTCTAGATTTTAATATTTTTGGACCTAAGGGATTATTACACAAAAATATCGAGCGCTTTTCTTGTTCGACTCGTTAAAACTATCGAAAATTCATCCCTTTCGTATTATTTTATACTTTTTCAGACTTAAGGGATTATATGACGAAAAAGGATTACTGGAGTTTCCTTTCCATCCCTTTTCAGACTCTCTAAAATTGAAAAAGGGCCGAGTTGTCTTTGTCATTAAACTCGTTAAAACCAATAGCGACAAACTTGTCCACAAGGACAAGAACGAGTTTCACTGTCGCTAGGCTCGTTAAAACATAGCGATGGGTTTGCCCGAAGGGCAAATTATAGAACAAGCATATGTTATCCTCCTCAAGCTTGATAAAAATAAAGAGGTACTGGTCAGCAGTGACTGGGGAAAATTGGGAAGAAAACTTGAAGAAACTTTATTGGTAGCGAGTTGCTCTTGAACATGACACTTTCACTCCATCACCATGATTGAGTCGGGTTGGGTTATTCCATTCACCAATCATATTACCATTGGTCCACCATACCACCCATCTTTGGGGTTAATGCTACTAGTCCATTTCAGTGTCACCGATATGTTCAAGAGAAGTCGATCAGATAATTCACTAGCCCAGCTTGTGTCTCACCCACTGCAATACCTTCACACTTCATTCATTCATGACCGCCACCCTGAACCCTGTATCATTAGATCGTTTTCATCTCCACAAAGTCATTTTCTCTGTTCCATGTTGTAGATGAGGGATTCATTAAGGCCCTCCTATGATGGGTCACTTCTTGTTGATGGCAGCTCATTATCCGAGAAGTCGACCTAGGAACAAACCTTTCAGTACTTTGAAGCCTGCATGCCTCAATGGCAAGTTTCTCACTTCCGGAAATAGGTTTACATCAATGGCCTTCGACCGAAAGATTTTGCGTGGTGTTCGACGCCAAGTCCCATTTTCACACCATGTGAAATGTACTGTAGTACCTTGAGGGTCATCATCATTATTGGTGATTCCTCTCACCCCTGTTAATAGCTTACATCATTGGCTGGTAATTAGGCGATGTCTTTCCATGTTCGACTCCAGAATATTTTTCACATGGATTGACTTGTACTTCAGGTGAAGACTGGACGAGTTTAAAGACCCCGGATCTAGTTTCATCCATCTGAGCTTCGATATATTCAGGAAAATAAAGACATCAAATGTACATCATTGCTGCACAGATGATCATCCGAATCAAAGGATGATGGCTCTATCAGAATCATCAATCTGCCACACAGACAGTTGTCTGTCCTATGTACATGAAATGAATTTATAAAGCTGAACATGGGAATGCCTGCCTTAGCTAGATCATGAAAATGTTATGAAGATAATGTATTGCATTGTAACTTATTACAGGTTACCTTCCAGTTCGAAAAACCTCGGATCCTCATGATAAAGCATTTCACCCGACATCAAAGATCTATGACCGCATGCTTTAGGGGGCAACTGTTATAGACATATTTGGGCACTGCAACCCCAATCACATATGTCCATAAACCAAGGGCTTCTGAGTCCCTAAAAGTGTTGTTTCACACCCTAAAGGAACAAGGTCAGCTGATTACATAATCTCCCAGAAGTTCTCCAAGAAAAAATGCTCAGAACTGGTCAAAACTGGACCATACAGACTACTCAGTGTTAAGGGTGTGATGCATTACCTGCCACATGCAAAAAGCGTGATGCATACTGAAAAGCCCTTCTGTAGGGTGTGATGGGCGAGAATAGACAAATGGCAGAGACAGTTTGCAAGGTGGATGATCATGGAATCTTCCAGAAACTTCTCTTGTGACACTTGCCTCTCTGAATTCGCCCAGGGATGAGTAAGAGATCATGAATCTCCAAGTGGGACCAAGAACTATCAGAGAGAGGACACTAATCAAAATCCCACAAGCTGACTCACCCCCCTGCAAACATCTATATATGGATCCCTCATCCCAGAGGTCCAGAGGCTAGAATCTTGTATTTTGTAAGGAAGTGCTGTTGGTTTCTTTGTGGAATATCATAGTGTTGGGTGATCTAAGCTTTTCATGAGGTGAAGAAGGGCTTTCATGATGGGAGGATGACGCTGGGTCAGATCAATGGGTTGTAATCCTCTCTTCTAATCTCTATATCAATAAAGATATTCACGTTTTCCTCCACAATCTTGTGTGTTTTCTAATATATACATTTGTGTGGTAAATATATATCTGGTCCTACATTGTTTACGATTGTA
The DNA here is from genome assembly GCA_000404065.3 of Pinus taeda. Classification (NCBI taxonomy): domain Eukaryota; kingdom Viridiplantae; phylum Streptophyta; class Pinopsida; order Pinales; family Pinaceae; genus Pinus; species Pinus taeda. The sequence continues at coordinate 56,883 of APFE030410279.1, read as the reverse complement.
GATCTCTGCACTTTGAAGGTGTTATGCTGCTTTGACTTTACAGGTACTCTTTGAAGCGGAGTGGTCAAGGGAAGAGTGCAAAGATCTATCAAAGGGGAGAAGGAACAAGTGGAGAACCAAGCGAAAGATCAAGGTTGGTATTCTTTGCTCCTCTCCTATCTACTTCTCGTAAAGGAAAGCAAAAGTAACTTTAATTTTTTTGTTTCTAAGATAGCTACCCGTCTTAGTGGGACTAGCAGCTCTGCATAGACACTAGATTTCCCAATAACAAAATAATTTTGTTATCGAGAAATCTAGTGTCTATGTAGAGCTGCTAGTCCCACTAAGACGAGTAGCTATCTTAGAAACAATCAGATTAAAGTTACTTTCATTTTCCTTTATGAGAAGTAGATAGGAGAGGAGCAAAGAATACCAACCTCAATCTGTCACTTGGTTCCTTGCTTGTTCCTTCTCCCCTCTGATGGATCTTTGCCACTCTTTTCTTGATTACTCCACTTCAAAGAGTACCTGTAAAGTCAAAGCAGCATAATACCTTCAAAGTGCAGAGATCTACAATTGTAAACAATATAGAACTAGATATATATTGACCACACAAATGTATATATTAGCAAACACACAAGAATGTGGAGGAAAAATTGAATAGCTTTATTGATATAGAGATTAGAAGAAAGGATTACAACCAATTGATCTGACCCGGCGTCATCCTCCCAAAATGAAAGCCCTTCTTCACCTCATGAAAAGCTTAGATCACACAACACTATGATATTCCACCAGGAAACCAATAGCACTTCCTTACAAGATAAAAGATTCTAGCCTCTGGATCTCTGGAATGAGGGATCCATATATAGATGATTGTAGGGGGCTGAGTTAGCTTCTGGGATTTTGATTAGTGTCTTCTCTCTCATAGTCCTTTATTCCACTTGGAGATTGATGATCTCTTACTCATCCCTGGGAAAATTCAGAGAGGCAAGTGTCACAGGAGAAGTTTCTGGAAGATTCCATGATCATCCACCTTGCAAACTATCTCTGCCATTTGTCTACTCTCACCCATTGCACCCTACAGAAGGGCTTTCTAGTATGCATTGCACTTTTTACACTGAGCAAGTGAGATGCATCACACCCTCTACATTGAGCAATCTTTATGGTCCAGTTTTGACCAGTTCTGAGTAGTTTTCTGTGGAGAACTTCTGGGAGATGATGTAATCAGCTAACCTTGTTCCTTTAGGGTATGAAACAACACTTTTAGGGACTCAGAAGCCCTTGTTTTATGGACATATGTGATTTGGGTTGCAGTGCCCAAATATGTCTATAACAACAGCTAGCACGGGGGAGGATAGGAATGAACCAGAATTTTTGTCTTATAGAGAGATTGAGGAGTAGTAGTCATGTAGGGAGAAGTTCAAGCGAGCCCACTGGACTTCATTCCTCAAAAATTTTAAAGGGTATCATGAAGTTCTCTCTCTTGCTTTCAGTCAGAATTATTATGGCGAGAACATTCAATTTGTAGGTATATAGTTTAAAGTTACCAAGGCCACCATAACAGAGGCCACTGGTTTACCAGCCATGGGAGAGAAGTATTTTAAAGGTTTAGCCATCAACAAAGAGCTTTGTCATAAATTATTGACTCCAGAACACTAGAACCCAAACTGGACTAAATTCATTCTAAGAAGTTGGGTTAAAGAAGAGTATAAATTAGTACTCAATGGTCTATATATGTTTGTGACTTGTGAGGGCAGGTATGTTGTTACTTTCCTTTATCATTTGAGACTTTTGTTGCATTTCGAGGGAGATCCTGAAATGAATTTTCCATACTTTATGTGGATAAACCTAAATAATATGGCAAGAGAAATTAAGTCATCCTCTAAAAATGTTCAAACCAGTATTTACCACCATGTGTTAATCAAATTGTTAGTTGTACATGAAATCAAGAAGTAGTGTAGTGACTGGAAGACATTTCTAGCACAACACTTTGCTCAAGTAGAAGGTTCCCAACACATGGAGGAAAGCCTACCAGAAGAGAGCACTAAGGACCTTGAAAACAAATAGGAAAGCAGTAAGAAGCATAAGAAGAAATCAAAGTCCAAGGAAGCTATTGATAGCCCTACTCCATCAAGGTCTATTAGCAAGTCATATAAGGGTGAATTCAAAGGAAATAAAGAAACTCTTGCATAAAAAATTAAGTCTTCAAAGAGTAAGAGGAAACCTATCGATTCACCCGCTCCGAGAAAAATTTCGACTAGTTAGAGGAAGAAGAAAAAGTCAGCTAGCAGTGTCAAAGAAGATTTCACAGGCACCACTTCAGAGGTAGTTGTCGAATTACCCCAAGAAGAGACTCCTACACCAAGTGCTAAGAAAGAAAAGAAGCTTAAAACTAGTGAAAGCAATTACAAGGATCAAATTTTTGAGAAGAAGAAGATACATGCACAGAAAAAAGAAGCCATAAGGGCCCTGACATTGACAAAAGGAAAGAAGAGAAGGTTGTTTGAGGATAGTGAACCATCAGTGCCCCTACGTCGAACCACTAGAAGTATGGAAAAAATGGTAATAATTACTCCTACTCCTCCTCTTCCTACACATTTTATTGATATCTCTTCCTCTCCTGAAGGAGAACATGAAAAAGAGGAGACACTCAATGAAACAGAAGAGCTTGTAACAGAAACTTTGCAATAATTGAGTAGGGAAGTAGAAGCTAAGAGGAGACTGGCCAAATAGAAAACACTTGAACCTGATAACTTCCTTATCTAGGTAGCAGATGATGGCAAAGATTGAAAAACTTCATAAGAAAAATGAGAAATTAAAGGCAGAAGTGAAACAATACACGATGCTGGATGAATATCTTAAGAAGGAAAACAAGAAGCTTAAGAAGAATAGCTAGAAGATGCAAGAGGAGTGTGACGAGGCATCCACTAAGTCGAAGAAGGTTCTCCATCTTGTGCATTTTACTAGGGTCATTAGGAGGGAACTCAAGGAAGAGGCCTCAGGTGTGAAGGTCTTGGAGCCAGTAACTGATACCCAGGCAAGGAAGGCTTCGTTTTTGGAAATTTTTAAGATTGATTAAATCTTTTTTGCATGAGGGCATCCAACATCTTGAGCATGGGGGAATTTTTGGTCTCCCTTTTGATACTTATAATTCCCTAATTGACCTCTAGTTTTGACCTATTTTGCCTCGAATCTATCTACTATTCGCCTATTTTCTTCAAGTATATGCCCTTTTTGCCTTCTGATGTTTATATAAGGTGATCTATATTTCAAAACACAATTTCTATGTTTTATTGTAGTAAAAATAACATTATTTGATCTTTAACTCTCTAATTTCTCTAATTGGTTCACATAGATCTTTGGATTTCCACTCCTATTCATCTAGTACTCGTTCAACATTCTAGCACTCAGGTCTTCGTCAAATACGTGTGCACCCATCAGGTACTTGGCCAATAGTTGTGTTCTCGGTGAGTGTGCTCACTGCATGTGTGCACCCATCCAACACTTGACCAGTGGCCTAATATCTTAACTATTGCACTCATCATAATGTTCTATTATGGTACCGGTTGTTCCATTGTTCGGTTCTGGTACCAGTTTCTCCATTGTTCAATTCTAGTACGAGTTTTTCTACCTTTTAACTTTAGTACCCATGTTATATTTTTTTTTCCAGTACCAATTTTCCTCTATTCGATTCCAATACCAGTTGTTCCTTTGTTCTATTTCAGTACCAACGTTCTACTGTTTGATTTCGGTACCAGACTTCATCCCTAGACTTAGTACTTCAACAAATATTCTACGATGGAACCAAGAAAGTTGTTGACAACATCTCCCTTACTTAGTCAGTTGAGATTCACTACCTCCTCATGCACTTCGTGTCATGAAGACGAAGTTACAAATGTAATCCCAATTTGACTATATAGATTTGAAGATTATCTCTTATAACTTTGATTGTGATGACCCTCTTCTTTATAAAATAATTGTTTGTCGAATGATTAAGTTAATATTTTAATCTCTTATTTTTTTTAATCTTTTAGTATTCAGAGAGATCAGAGAACAGAGATTATGTTGGATAATCAAAGAATTAGGAACAGAGTACTAGCACTCTAATATTTGTAATGTTGATGAACCGTTAAGTTGTAATACTTCTTTTTTATTAATAATATGAGAAACAATTGTTAAGATTAGTGTGTTAACTTACTTCTTAGCTCTATAAGTTTTCATGCTTACCTTGGTAGCTTGGTAAGGGCCCATCGAAGCCATCAAGTCAAGTTTTTTTTTTTTTAAGTTATTAAATAGTTTAGTGTTTCAAGTTTTTCCTTATGAGTGATAATTTCTTAGTTTGAATTGCATTTGAGTTACAGATTTAATGATTGATTGTTTGAAGCATAGGAAGTATAAGACTTGAGATCTCACCATTCATCTACATGTGCCAATAGTGAATATTCTTATCAAATATTTCATGTACTGGTTTTGATTGCCTTGTTTAATAATTGAATGCATTGAATTGATTTGGTTAAGATTAATAGTTTTAGGAAATGGAGTTAAGTCCATATTGTTATTTCATGAGCCTATAAATGTAGGAACTTGTTACTTGATTTAAAATATTCAGTTTATAGTATTTGAGTGTTTTGTGGCTTTTCATTAATTCTCTGATGAAATGAATTAAAATTTGTAGAATGAAGTGTTAATTTGAAGTACCCACTATCTAGAATATACGCAGCAGACAACGAAACTTATCTATTGTCGTCACATATAGTGCATCAGCTCTACTGATTACGATTCCCTGGTCAATAATTAAGTATTGAGTTAAACAATTATACCTACATATATATTATTATATTATTATATATTTATATTATATAATATTATATTCTCATATAATTTCCCAAACAACTATATCATTCCTGAATAAATAAGTGCATGCAAAATATTGGTTAGTAGTTGGTTATGGGGACCAATATAAGAGTTCATCATTAGGTGAAATATTGTACATTTGAGCTAAATGGTATACCTACATCAACACATTTAAATGTGCTTCCTTTGGTATCATATAGTATGCTTTTGGGCATGATGGCTTGTTCATTCATAGAACTAAAGTGGACTATTATGACAAGGCTATTGAGTACCTGGATGATGATGGATAAAAGACAGTCTTGTAGAGAAAGAAGAAGCTTTCATCAGTGAGAATGGTTACAACGATGCAAGCAAAGTGCAGTCATGGGAAAGGATGTTTATTATTTGCACTGCATATTTCTAGTGACAAAGGGAAGGATTTTGAGGATGAGGAAGTCTTGAAGAGGTATCCTATCTTGCAGTAGTTTTAGGATGTGTTTCCTGCAAAGGTTCCAGAGTTTCCTCCTCATAGAGAGGTGGCATTTTCCATTGATTTGATTCCAGGAGCAGCATCAACATCTAAGGCACCTTACAGGATGAGCGCTCAGGGGTTGGTGGAACTAAAGTTGCAACTTAAAGAAATGCTGATAAAAGATACATAAGGCCAAGTGTGTCACCTTTGGGTGCACCAATATTGTCTTTAAGGAAGAAGGATGGTACTCTCAGGTTGAGCATTGATTACAGGAAGTTGAACAAAGTGACCATTAAGAATAGGTATCCATTGTCATAGATTGATGACTTGTTTGATCAGTTAAAGGGAGCAAAATTATTTTCGAAGATTGATTTGAGATCAGGATATCATCAGGTGTGCATCAAAGAAGAATACATCTACAAGATTCCATTTCATACGAGGTATGGGCATTATGAGTTTTTGATGGTTCTTTTTGGTCTAACTAATTCTCCATCCATGTTCATTTGTTTGATGAACAATGTGTTGCATCCTTATATGGACAAGTTTGTGATAGTATTTGTTGATGATATATTGGTATATTCCAAGAATGAGGAAGAGAATCATTAGTTGGTTCGAAACATCGACCAAATCCTAATTATGTGATTAATCTTAAATACATTTATGTACAATATGGATCACAAAAGTCTCAGATCTAACATTGTTGAGATTGTTGAGAAAGCATCAATTGTATGCCAAGCTCAGTAAGTGAAGTTTATTTCAGTCTCAGATTCATTACTTGGGACATGTTATCTCCAAGGAAGGGATAACGCTCGACCCATGAAAGATTAAAGCTATCATGGAGTGGCAAACTCTTAGGAATGTGGATGAGGTCAGATCATTCATGGGACTAGCAGGTTATTATAGGAGGTCCATCAGGAACTTCTCGAAGATTGGCTATCTTATTACATCAAAGGAAAGAAGTTTGAATGGATTGAGGAGTGTGTAGGTTAGTTTTTAGGTAGTTTAATAATTTTCTTACAAATACTCTAGGTTTGAATATTGCAGATCCTTATAAGGAATTTTTGGTGTGTACAAATGCAGGTAAGGAAGGGCTTGGTGGAGTCATCATGCAAGGACAGGTGGTTTGTTATGAATCAAGGAATTAGCATGATAAGAACTATGTGAATCATGATCTTGAGTTGGAAGCTATCATTCATGAATTGAATATGTGAAGACATTCTCTCCTTAGCAAGAGATTTATTTTGATAAGTGATCATAGCAGACTGAGCTACTTGTTTGACCAACCCAATCTGAATCCTATGCAAGTGAGATGGTTGTCTACCCCCAATGAGTTTGATTTTAATATCTAATACATTAAGGGCAAGAAGAATAGGGTTGCACATGCTCTCAGTAGGAGAGTGCAGGCGAATCATATTTCAGTTGTAAGATCTTATGGGAAAATTTTGCAGGAGAAGATCTTTTAGGTAGGAAAACATGATGACAAGTACCGGCAGTTGAAAAATAGATTGCAGTAGCAGGGTGAAGGTGATAGAGATGAGGAGTATCACCTCAAAACAAATTGCTTGGTCAAGTTGAAGAACAAGATTTATGTGTCAGATAACAGTGATCTCAAGAAGCTTATCTTGAGGGAGTTTCATGTCAAGCCATATTCAGGCCACCAAGGATATTAGAAGAATTTGACAATTGTCAAGAAGTTATATCATTGGTTGAAATTAAAGAAAGAGGTGGTTGAATTTATTGCAAGATGTTTGGATTGTCAACAGGTGAAAGGAGAATGGACGTATCCAGTTGTTCTCTTACATCCTATTTTGATTCCATAATGGAAATGCTAGGCCATTTCCATGGACTTCATTGTGGGATTTACAAGGACATCAAAGCAGTATGATTCCATCATGGTTATGGTTGATAGGTTGAGCAAGGTAGCTCACTTCATTACAATTAAGTCTACTAATTCAACTAGTGAGGTAGCTCAAATTGTCATCAGGGAGATAGTGAGGTTGCATGGTGTTGCAAAGAAGATTATATCATATAGATATTCCAAGTTCACTTCCAGGGTTTGGAAAGATTTGTTTGCAAGCTTGGGGATAGAATCAGTTTTCAGTACAACTTGTCATCCATAGACATATGGATAGACAGAGAGGGATAACAAGATTCTTGGGGATATGTTGAGGATGTATGTCCTACATATGTAGAGGAAGTGGGAGGATTATCTTCCACTTGTAGAATTTTCCTATAAAAATAGGTATGATGAGTCCTTGAAGATAAGTCCATTTGAGGATGTTTGTGGTTGGAGCTGTAATACTCCTATCAGCTGGAGTGATCCAATGAGTAAGGTGTTGATTGGACCAAATATGTTGCATGAGATGGAGTAGGAGATGCAGGATATTAGAAGGAATTTGAAGGAAGTACATGATGGCAAGAAGAGTTATGCAGATCAACATAAAGAATTCAAGGAGTTTCAGGTTGGAGAGCAAGTGAACTTGTGCATCGAGCCCAAGAGGATCTCCTTGAGGATTGGGTCATGTGCCAAGTTGTCACCTTAGTATTCTAGTTCTTTTGAGATCCTTGAGAGGATTGGACTAGTGGCCTACCAACTTACACTGCCACCTACAGTGAAAGTCATGATTTTTTCCATGTTTCATTGCTTAAAAGATATGTATAGGATGTTGATCATGTGATTGATTGGTATGTATTGCTGGTGGAACTAGAGGGGGAGTTTCAGCTAGAGCCATAATGCATATTTTCGTAGAAACATATCATGCTCCAGAACCAAGCAATAGAGAAGGTTAAAGTATAGTGGAAGCACTTTGTGCCTGATGAAGTTACATGGGAGAAGGATGATCAAATATGGGATTTGTATCTTTCCTTATTTGTTGGTTGATAATATGTGTTTTGTTTATGTATATGTGTGTGTGTGTGTGTGTGTTGTAAATACTATGATGAGTTTGTGTTGTAAAGATCCATATGCAGTATGTTCTATTGGTCATAAGTGTCATAGAACACCAAGGATGGTATTCCCCCAATGGGAGGGGTTTGTAACAACCCATGGTTGATTTTCCATGTAAATAAAATAAAACCAAGGTCATGGGACATGTATTCCAAGCTAAATGGTGGGAAAACATTATAGTGGGAATCACTTGTGAATTGTTACTAGCTATGGAAAGTGGCAAAGGAATTGGCAAAGGCAAAGAGGAAATAAATTGAAATTTAATATAAGAAATAAATGAAAATAGGAGAAAAGGAAGGTGAAGAGACAAACATGCATGCAAGGGGAATTAGAGAGAAAATGAGGAAAATGAAATAAAAAAGACATCAATGATAAAAAGGCACTAGAGAAACAGTTCATAGATTTTAGTCAGTTTTGGATTTGGATCAATTTCAGAGAAAGAGAGCTTCAAGAGAAGAAAGCAAGTAAGTAAGAAAAGGAAAGAAAGGGAGCGTAAGGATAAAGTTGGATTAGTAACTACAATAGGATTTCATTGCACGTAATAGGTTGCATGTTTGGATTCCTTGTTGAGACTTGGATGAATGGTACATTCATGTGGTTCCTTGGTTATTGGTTGTCATTGGCGTGGATATTTTCCTGGATTGATAGTGGTTTCGACCTTGCCTTGTGATTTCCTTAATAGCCATGATGTAGTGGGTTCTTTATCTAGAATTTTTATTGTTTCTTAGGTTCCCTAGTGGCTTTGGGTTGGGATGGAATCTTTGGATCCCTGGAACAAATTGGGATCCCTGGAAGTTGTGGGTTCATATGGTAGTTCTTTGGAGCCCTATAACAACTTGGGTTCTCTAGAGATTCTGGGTTGAGATAGTAGTCCCTGGAGCCCTAGACATGTTGGGAAGAGACCAATCTGGTTTGGTAGTAGTGATTTCTAGACCAATTACGTGAAATAACTTTGGTTGATAATTGAGGTGGTCTGGCCTCTGGAAGCATTGACCAGCTATGTTTTGGTTTAACCCATATGATCCAACATTCATGCTTGGAATATGGCACGAGAGTGATTGGATGAAACAAATATTTGGTTCATCCCAATCTCTGGTTGGGTGGTATGTGGAAGTCCCCAACTTGGTTGACATTTGCATATGTTAATGAGTTATTTTCTTATTATGATTAATGAGCACATGTAATATTTATTATGTCAATCTTATGGTTGATTTGTCATGGATTATTTTCTGGTTATATGCATAATTGTATGATGTGCTATTGCTATGGATCTTGTTCATGATTGATAAGTTATTGAATGATTGATGGATGCATGGGCTAACAAGTGTTGTTGTAGCTAGCTCAAGAGGGCATTGAGCCTTCTTGACAATTCTCTGATGAAGTTAAGAATATCATGATTAGATATGCATTCATGACTCATAGCTTCTATGTTTACTATATGTTTGACAATATGTATATCATGTATTAGGAATGTCTTGGATAGGATCTAACCCTATTATTGATTGTTTAGATTTGTTATCATCTTAGACCCGACTCTAGAAAGTTCTAGGTTCTTATGGGTAGTGGCCTATAATCTAGCCCTAAAAAAGTGGCATAGATCTTGTGATCACATGCACAAAATTGGAAGATTTTGATCATACTCGGATGTAATAAGGCTTGTGGGTGTGGTTGGAGCCTTCTAACCACATGCACATTGTGTCAAGGGTGCAATTAGGATGAAAATATTGTGAAAAGAAGTTCCATATTAGGGATTAATTACCAAGGGTTGTTTTTAGACTCCTAAGTGATCTGGTGTCCCTAAGGGGTGGCAATAAATGTTCTAGTTAGTAGGCCCCACTTGCATAACTAGAACTTGGAGGTTAGATCATGTCATAGCAATACTTAGCTCATGTTTATCCTAGAGAGATTGTGATAGCAGGTAAAGGTGGGAGGATGGTGTTACATAATTGATGTGGATGGGTGCATTGGTAGAGAATGAAGAACTAGCATATGTGATTGTAATAAGGGATGTTGACGGCCTCCAAAAGATGGACTCCTCCACCCTTGCAGCTAAGGTTGGTTAGGTGGATGATCCAACCATGGTTGAGGAGGAAAATTCCATGTCAAAGAATAATATTTATTTGATGGTTTATTCAAATATGAAATATAATATTGCAATTGATATTGAATCATAGCTTGAGGTTTTGGCTGCCATATATGTTTCTAGGAGACAAAACATGGTTGCTTTGGTTCTTCAACTTCCTAATGAACACATTTTTATTTGAATATAGATGGACACTTGTTTGTGACATGGTTCTCACTACATATTGTATAGGCCTCAATGTGAATTATTTCAACATGTGCTTTCTTCTAAACTTTGTGCAGAATATTAACAAAGCTAATTCTACTTCTCCCTTCTTCTTGTTCATTTGTAATGTTTCCAATTGGGAATTCAATGAAATGTGGATATTAGTTTTAAAATATTCTAACGTTCTCCCAATATCTACTCGCATAACCCCATTACCAACAATCTTGTCAACTCTCATCAATATGTCTCTTGAATCCTCGCTAATATTTGAAGTACTTCTGGAATATATTTGAAAAAAGTTGATGATGACATCATAAAATTGTTGGGATACATCTCCTTCACCCATCAAGCTTAAATGTTAAATACAATCACCTTGGACTCCTCATAGCAGCAAGACATGTAGTGTATTAGGAGAAAAATCTCCCCATCTTTCCCTTTGTAAATTGTAGTTGAATCTTTCAATGTAGTCTTCACAACTTTTGTCTTCATTTTGGTTCATCTTGAAGACTTCCTCCCTCATTTTCTTGTCTTTACAATAATCTTCATTCTTATTCAATTATATATTTTTCATATGATCCCAAGTGCAAATGTTTCCTTTTCCAAGGCCCATGAACTATCATAGTGTAGCATTCTTGAGTGTAGAAGGGAATAGTTTCAATTTATGGGAATTCAACACACAATCATACATTATGCATAGAACATAAAATTCAAAGAATAATGTGTCGATATCCACTTTTCATAATCCATGGAAGCGAGGAAATGTTGTGTATGGAATGTTCTTCACCTTGGTCTCTTTATCTAACTCTCCAATATGGAATCTAAAGGTGGATGTATCTTCATTGACAATCGCAAGTGCCATATTTTGTTGAGAAATTGCATCCTCTTATGAAGGTGCTTTGTGAGAGTTAGGAAAAATTAGCTCTTAAAAGTGGAGCTACTCATCTAACAAACTTTCAAGGAGTAGGACTTTTTGCTTATGCAGAAGATGAGGCTTATACAGGTTCAAGTCCTAGAGTGGTAGATTCATATTTGTTCTTAGTAAGAGAGCTAGCAGTGGGAGTTAAATAGCTTGCATGATTATGCCAATTTTCCTCTTGATTATGCCAATTTTCCTCTTGATATTTTCTTGCACTACTAGTCTTATGGCTATTTTTAGTGGAGTTAACAAATCTAATTTACTGGTCTCTAACTCTATGCTTAGGAAGCTAAAAGGACATTCTATCTAAAACAAATTATTGTAAAAGAAAACTTAAATGAAACACATCACACCAATTACTTAAAAGAAATCTATTGACTAAATCAAGAAACAAAACAATTATTGTACTATTGATAGTTCCCCGAAAAAGGAACCAAAAATGACACATTTTTCAATTACCTCCTAATTACTTTGCAGATAAAAGAGAAATTGTGCATTTAATTGTCAATCTAGTTTTTAAATTGTACTTGTGAACTATCATGTAATGTATATGATAATATAATATATTAAGTATCATTGAGGTTGTAGTATTCTAAAGGAGTGCATTGATGGTACTGGATACCTCCAACATACAGGGGTTCTCGCCGATGTGAAGTCCCAATTAGACCTCACACTCTTTGGAGTAGGAACCTCATCCAGAGTATCGACCCGACCACCATAACACAAAGGTTCACCTTGCTTTCAATGAATAACATAAGAGATCATATACATAGACCTTGAACAAGAAAGTAAGTTGACATTGTGAAACAGTGATTGTAATGTGTAAAAGGAGACCTTCACAAGCAGGATATGAAAGTGAGTCTCTGGAAGGAAGTAATAGTACTAACCTAAGATAGATGCATGAGAGCATGAGAGGATTCATTAGAAAAATAATTCATATAATGATATTAAAGTGAAAATAACAAACATTCAACAACATGAGTACCAAATCCACTGAAATAGTTCAATTTCTTCAATACATATGAACACAACATATATCGTAAGCATCCCAAGAATAGTCCTAAAACATTTGTGATACATGCATGAACATGTGTTGGATCATTGAATTTCAATTAGGTGAAAGATCCAAGTACACAGTTATAATGGTGAAGCATTAGTTCTAGTCATGGAACATTAAGTCCCTTCTTACTTCTCCAAATAATAGTTTTCCCTCCTATGCCTAGTAGAGAAGCCAAGACTAGCTCTCCAAAGCTTAAGCCTCCAAAATTCGTTTTCTTGAGTTATTAGGTTTCTTTTTGTTAGGGGGACTAATCCTTCTTGTGGACAAGATGGATATCCCTATATCTCAAATAAAATATAGTAACAAATAAGAAAATAACTGCTACCCTTTCTTAGCTTATGATTGATTGAAACAAGCAATATGTGAAGGATCATTTACGGGTTTAACAAAGTGCCTATTGAAGTCCTTTTAGTGCCTTCGATGACCAGCTTCTCCTTGATGATTAAGAGGCCTTTCAAGTGATTTCCACAACTTCTCCATGATGTTTCAAAGGAGATTTGTATATAGAGAAACACACAAAGGATCAAAGCATCTAGCATATAGAAACAAAGATAAATGAAGTTTTTAACTCAGCATACATCACAAATTGAATCAATAACCAATCATAAACTATGTGAATGATCAAGGAATCTCACAAATTGTATAATAATAGACATGATTAGAAAAAAACAGTTTCTTTTTATAGAATAAAAAGGAAAACAAACTTACAACCCATTGCCTTGATGTTACAAGCCTCTTAACACGATCTCCAACCTTCTCCTTGGATGAAAAGCTTTCTAGCCCTATTTCTACAGCATAAGCCAACCTTTAATGTTCCTCCCCAATCCTTTGACCTATGTTTGATTTACAGGCCAAGAGAAGGATTTTTGGGATCCTCTTCCTAAGGGATGAGATCCATAAATGGTGGGCCAAGGGATCCATAAAGAGAGGGAAGTAGCTCCATGATGGGAGGGATTAGGCTTGAGTAAGAATCAAATCGAAGCTATTAGTTAGGAAAGATTCGACTAAAAAATGTTCTACACTCTATTTTTTATTTTTTACTTGTGTTGAGTCATGTGAAAATGCCATAGTGTAAGACATAGCGTAATTTTGCATTGAATATAATGGTCACTTATGTGTATGCGCAAAAACTGACTAGGGAATTGCACAAGCAGTCAAAAATAGGTTTTTGGGCCTTGTAATTTTGTAATTTATTCTCTTTCGGATTGTTAAGGTTCTAGCCTTGCAGGTGGATGCTTTGTAACACTTTGATGGATAGTGAAAGATCCAGACTAATGGTCATTTGCCTAATGTGACAAAATGACATGTAACAGGTTGCCCCCTAAAGTCCATAGTCAAAAAATATGTTTGAGGACTGAAGCACATTATCATGCCAAGGTTTGGGTTAGAGACCATATTTAGAGACCAGAAAAAATCAATCAAATGTTACAATGTAATATATAATCATTGTTGAGGTAGGAATTCCCATACTTAGAGCATAAATGTCTCAAAGAACTAGTACGGAAATATACCTAAAGATCCATGTCAACATAAGATAGTATGGATGTAGCCATCAATGGATCTATCTTTACAATCATGAATATTTAGAAACTCCACACAACCTAGACTGATGGAACTATATGTAGGGTCTTGATCTCCATCTCTTGATCCATAGTACGAATATAACCATGTGAGTGAATGTCTCATGTAGAACATGGTAGAAACCATTTGATTATTGGTCAAGGATGTGAACCATTAATAAGCGCGAGAGAAACTACCAATAATGACAATGGTTTGCAAGGTACTTCCAGTACAATATATGAATTGTGAAAATATGTCCTAAAGTAGAACACTCATAGAATCATTTGATCGAATTTCAATGATGAGAACCTATCGTCAAAGGCGATAAACCTACCATTAAGGCATGCAGGCTCCAAGGTACTAAATAAGGTTTCTAGATCAACTTCCTAGATAGTGAGTTGAAGTCAATAGGAAGAGGCCCATTGCAGGAGGGCCTACGACGTGAATCTTATGTGAACTTTTGAAGAAAAATAGTTTGGAGTAATCCAAGATTGATTCAGGGATGGTTGACGCTATTGAAGGTGATGAATTGCAAGGTAATTTTGACTGACATTGGACTTTTCTTGGACATATCGGTGACACAACATTTTGACTTGGTAGCATTTTCATGTTTAGGGAGTTTTTAATGAGTTTTAAAAAGTGATAAAAATTTTACTCATCACCAAAATGATTCATTTTTGTAAGTAACCTGTGTTCTACACATTTAAACTAAAAAATTATCGCCACTGCTAGAAAACATTGTAAAAACATTAAATAAATTGGATTTTAAAGGCTAATAGGAAAAAACTAATATTTTAATGAGCCTAAAAAATTTATAAAAATTAAAAAAAGTAAAAAAAACTTTTACCATTTGTATCTTTTACCATTTGAGAGTGATTGAGTGCATTTTTCACCAAAAACTTCAGAGGTGGATTCTGGCCAAACCAATGGACCAAATCACAAGCCAATTTTCCAGGTAAGAGATCTTTTCAATATATTCATTTTGGTTGATTTCATTTTTCTTTTCACTATGTATTTAATTTTTTGGGGGGTTTTATTAATTCGAAAATCACCCTCGGTTTGTGTAGTCTCTCTTCATCGAGTCCGTGCACACCGACCTAATTTTTTACATGTAAAAACAAGATTTATGCAGTTTCTTAAAATGGAACCACACAAATCCATGCTTCTCTTAAAAGGTGGCCATGCACAGTGTTGAGGGCTTTGAAAAACTTAAATAAAATTCCCAAATTCCTATGAAACATTCATCACAATGTTTTCTAATTATCTTTCATGTTTATTTGCAGGGTTTTGATCTAGAAAAATGGAGTGGAGGGAGAGAGAACATCAAGAATAGGATGTAGAAGCTTTGAATCATTCGTAAACACTATAGGCTTTGAGAGACAGTGGCCTATACAAATTTTTCGTGATACCTGGCATGAAGGCTCAACTAGATTTGCTAGAATGGATGGTGATAAAATGGAATGTGCAGGAAGAGTGCTTCCAGATTGACGGTGATAGATTCACCATAGATGTTGATGACATCTACTTATTGAATGGGCTCTCATGCTATGGTGTTGACATTTCTTTGTATGGGCATAGATGAGGTGGTGAAACAACTACCACTTACCTAGTGCCACATTATTCTCCAGGGTCTGAACTCAAAGACATAAAAATTGATATTAAAACCATTGAGAGGCTCCGTTTGAGGACTATTTATTTTATTGTTGCACGATTATGTGGAAGTGTAGCACTTCATTTACTCACCAAGGCTCAAATGCATATTTCTGTTGAGTTCTTGTAGCTTACGATATTCCCCTGGTGTAAAGGGGTAGTTCCCAACCTTAAATGGAAACTAACTCGAGTGAAAATTGGAAAACTAATTTTTTTTGTGTATGGTGCCATTGTGATCTCATTCCCTCTATAGAGGAACCCCCTTCTTGCCCCAAAAGTAGCCATAGATGCAAGATGATTGCGAGATCCTCATATGTTGAAATGGGTTATTTTGATGGAACCCCACAGAGGTTGTCATGGCCCAACTATTCGATATACTCCTAATTTCTTTGGATGGTTGGAATGTCGGATCAGGATGATCAAGGAATTTACATATGCAGGCATGGATTACATGGGTGATCCAGATATCCCACTTCTAGCTAAAATGTAGTGGGGTGACCTAGGTAAAAATTTCACATTTTGGTTGTCTTGTATTTTTCATTTTTTTGTTTTTGGCATCCAAAACTAACTATCCAAAATAATCATGAAAATGTGAATCCGGTGAGACTAGCAGGACTACACTGATTCGAAAGATGTGGTCAGTAGCCCACAACTCCCACAATATAGAACCCTAATGCAACAAAGGCTTTGTCCGAGATGAAACACAACCTAGAGAGGTTGACCCTAGATATCCTAGATGTTGGGATTGATGATTTGCCTCTTCGCTACCAAAACCATACCATTAAGGATCCTAGACTGATTAGTCACTTGCAATGATGATTAGCTCGTGTTATCATCTTGTTGATGGTGCTAGACCTGCCAAAATTTAAGGGATCACCCTGGTATGAAGTCCCAACTAGACCTCGCACCGTTTGGTGTGGGAGTCCCATCCGGTATGATGGCCCGGTTTCCATTATCTTAAGGATTTTCCTCAACTCTTTCTTTTCAACACAGGAGAGTGGTTCACTTTGTCTTCGAGAAGTGAGGTTCATGTGCCTAGTGAGTGTAAGTGTACTTGTGTTAATGTTTCTTTCACTGTGAGGGGAAAAAGGTGAAGGTGAGTTCTAGGTTGAAAGGGATCAATCCCAGCTTAGTTAGGAACACACAACACAAAGGACATACACAACTTCCGGAGGAGCAATCCACTAGGATGTGGCAGTCACAACATACAAGGTAAGATAACATGTACAACACTCACGGATAAGTCTTAGAAAACTGTAATGGTTGTTACAACAAGATTCATGTGAAAGGTCCGTCTGATGTCCGATAGAGTAGTCAACACGGACGAGACAACATTAACAGCATATACAACACATTTCCATTAATAGATTGTGCATTACAAAAAATGAGTCATCTCAAATGTAGAACACATGGTTAAATAAACATGCATTACAAGTGTTAAAGATCAGTATTACAACAAATACAATACATGTTTGAAAACATGCTAGCCTATTGATAGGCTTCTGAATTAAGCAAAGGTTCCAAGACACATCGTTACACCATACATCACTAACCCTATCAGAGGGGCATTGGAGACACTACTTACTCCTCAAAGAAAATATTACAAACTCTCTTAGCTATGTGGGAGGAGCTGAGGTGAAAATTCCATTCATGTACAAATGAGGGGGGTATTTATAGCCAAGGGTAAAACTGACCCTTGTGGTTGTTTGACTACCTTCATGACTATTCGAATTCCATGAATTTTCAACTTACATGACTCTATGTTCAACAAGTGGGTCTCCTATACTTCCACATTACATCACATTGATTGACAACAAGCCCATAGAGGAGATGTGGCCAACATGACTCATGACTTGACTCGACATGACTTGACATGACAATGTTGGTACATTCATGCTATTGTTGGAGTGCATGTCAAGCTAAAGTGCTACTGTGTGATGGATGTCTTCATGGTGTATCATAGATTCACTTCTGCATGGAGAAGTGCGTGGAGTCTTTGATGGTCCTTGGTACGCTTGATGAAGCTTTAGCATGTTGTTCCTTACTTTCATGTTGGAAGGTTTGACAGACTCACTTTTTGGTGAAGGTGCATGTTCATCGTGTTCGTCCACTTCGCATGCTTCACTCATTCATCCGTTGGTGAACCTGTCCATCTACATGTGCTCCCTTGGTTCATCCCGTTCGTCATCTTGACATGTTTGTTGGTGTACCTATACCTGTAGTCACTCATAATTAGACAACATCAAATCCAAAACCTTCTAGTCTACCATGACACATGATCATTCGAATGCAGGTGACTAGGAGAGGTAGCAAGGCTGTGATGTAGGATGATGGCTCTGGGAAACTATTGATGAAAACTGTGTAGGAGTCAATGAGAGATGGAGACAGATAATTTGAGTTGACAATGATTGTTTGCAAGGTCTATCTCACCTGGGAGGCAAAATTGCACAAATTTTAGGAGGGAGAGTCTGGACTGGAGGAGGACAAGGCAGGCATGCTCTGTACATTTTCTAGAACAAACAGTCAGCAAGGGCTGGACATCCAAATTTGCGCAATTTTCCAAAGGAACGAGCTAAGCTGCATGAAGGGTCAGCAGGCAAGGATTGCACATTTTTTTGGGGGAATTTCCTAGGAGACTCACAGCCATAACTATACAATTCCCATAGGGAACTTCCAATTGGCTATTGGGGTCACTAGCAGTCATAACTACACAATTCCCAAAGGGAATTTCTAGTTTTCTATTGGGGTCACTGGTAGCCAGACTTGCACAATTCCCAAAGGGAATTGTCAGTTGGCTGGTAGGGTCACTAGCAGCCATAATTGCACAATTCCTAGAGGGAACTACCAGTTGGCTGCTCAAGTAATTGGTAGCCAGACTTGTGCAATTCCTAGAGGGAACTGCCAGTTGGCTGCTAGAGTCACTGGTAGAAGAAACTACGCAATTCCTGGAGGGAACAAGCAGTCTACTACTAGGTGCTGCTAGCTAGAAAAACTACACTAAGGCCGGAAGACTGACCTACTATTCATCTCTGCACAATTTCTAAGATGAGCTGACTGATGGGCATCGGGAGGCTTGCTCATGAGCACTGTATAATTTCTAAGATGAACAGTTGGTCAATTATCCGAGTGGCCAACATGAGTGCTGCTTGAGTTGCTTGTAGGCAGCATTGCTTGAAAGAACTAACTTGTTGCTTCTGCATTGTTTTGGTTGACAGTTGATCAAGTTGAAAGCAGGGGGGTGGTCTGGCTGTTAGTGAGGAGTCTGGTCATCAGAACTTCAACAAAAATGAATAAGTGTGTGAATGGTATAAAGATGCATAGGCGATCATATGATAACACAATCGCATGACTTGATGATGAAACAACCGAACCATCCAGACACACATGTTCAACATGACTAACCGACAGTGCAAGCGATAAGCGTGACACTCGTGATTGATCGTTCATGATTGAGATGAAAGTTGGACGACAATGAATGTGATTTTGTGTGTGAGTGTGATAGATGCTTTCATGGCAAACACAACAAGCACATACAAAGCAAAGACTTTGAGCATAACCAGAACACAGTCACAAGCATGACTTAAACATCAATATGCAGAGACTTGAGTGCAATAAACAAGCAAGGTGAATGTAAAGACTCACACGAGCTCACGGAGTGAACTAGAGTGTGTGTAGTCATCAAGTGAAACACTCTAAGGGAGGCTCCGTAATTGGTGCAGGCCAAAATTTTGGAGGGTGGTTGTAGCTGCTACAACGCTTGGTGACACACTGGTAGAACTTTAGCTTTTCTGTTTCAGTTCATTGCTAGCATAGGGCCTTGGTCCTTTGTGGAGTATTGAATCATTGTGAAGGTTACTTTAGTTTCCCCACTTACCCCATGGTCATACATGGTTCACCCTTTAACAACTCAGTCAAACACAAAAGTTCAACTTAGATCTTAGTGTTTCGGATCTAGGAAGGGTAGTTTAGCTTGCGAGTTGAAGATTTTGAGAGTATAAGTTTTCATCTTTGGTGTTGCTCCATTGGCAGCAGGCCTGGATAGTACCCTGGTGGAGTCACGCAGGAACACAGACATTGCTCCACTGTCAGCGAGCCTGGTCAATACCCCGGTGGAGTTGCATGCTTTACCTCTCTATGCAAGAAGCCTTTCTCTTCTTTCACCTTTGTATTTTCTTAAGATAACTGTGCATAGGCACTTATTTATTTTTGGGGTGAAAGAGGGATCCTGATTTATTGAGAGTATAAGAGGTTGTTCCTTCAGAGAAGCATGTAAGACCTTTGAAATAGGTTTGCTCATTTAGATTTTTCCCCTTCTCTATTTCTACTAGTTGGATTAGCTTAAAGACATAGAGCAGAAAGCTGAGTATAGGTATGGGGCTTCCCAATGTGGACACAAGTTCATGGTTAGACCAAAGCTTCCCTTACATATGGTTTGTATTTTCCATCAGGACTTCATCGGCCGAAGGTTGTAACCAAGCATAGATAAAATGGACACAAGACAGACCAAGTGATGCAGTGTCACAAGTCTCTTCAAATTTCAGCCACATACTCTATTCAAAAGCCAGAACGTAGTAGTTGGCAACACTTATTTATGAAAACAAAAATAGTAATATATCAAACAAACAAAATGAACGTGAACAAAAATAGCAAGCAGAATAAAAAAAAGTGAAAGCAAAGATAATAAAAAAAACAAACCATATGAAAACAACAAGTAGCAACCAGACTATGTACATGGCACGGGCATGGCCTGACCTATTGAAACTAGTGTTTGAGGACTTGGCCTTTGACAAGAAGATTATCAATCTTCCCATCAAGTGATTACAGGTGAGAGGTGTGTGAGCCAAGTTCCTCGTGACCAATGCCGGTCCACCAGGCTCTGCTACTAGAACCTTGTGGCATCCCATAAGACCTTCAAGTGAAGACAACACCACTATTTCAAGTACTGTGTGCAACATGGTCTCAGATGATGGCACGGGGTAGTGTTTTTATTCTAGGAAGGATTCAAGTTTCCGAAGTCAATGCGTAAGCAGATCTTCCTAGATTTCTTACAGGCAAGATTTGAATTAGAAAACCAAGTATGATGACGAACTTTGCAAGTAATCCAAACACTTAAAATGTTAGTCAATCTTTTCAACAAAAGGAGGACAAACAACATGTATGTGTGACGTGTTCTTTGTTGCAATGGCTTGTCTCCTCCTTTACCTGGAATCTCATGTTGGATTGCTCTAGTACAACGGGTACTTAGGTCATCATCTACTCATGCAAACCAATCTCGGTCCTGTTCGGTCAAGTGGTCAACATTTGGCTGTTGTTGCAATGTGTAATTTGTACCAATATTGGCCATCTTCGGATCATAGTGGATTCCCAGGTTGCTTTGTTCGTTCATGGTGTTGGTCCTTTGTGTGTTCAACATGAGTGCTTCATCATCATATTTTGTGAATTTGGTCTTCAAAAAACTTGAAATCATCCATGGTTCATTATTTTGGATGGCTGAGATACACTCGGTCCTTGATCCATTATGTGTTCCTGATTTTCCAAGATTAATGGCCTAGAGCTTGTCTGTATATGGACTGTTCGGTGTGATGGTGCTGCTGCTACTACTGTTGTTGCTACTACTACTACTATCATAAAAACAACCTGTACAAGTTTCATTATCATCAGTTGGGTGAGGAAGGAGTCCCAACTTCTTGTCTGATGAGGTTGGGGTTGGTCGTGTAAGATAACACTCCAATGCATTTTCTAGGAAGTAGTTACCAAACATGAGTTCTGTGAAGGCCAATGGTTCATTCTCGCCGTTGAGGGGGCTGACATTGTGTTTCATATACCTCTCAAATAACACCTATATTTGGTTGCATCTACCCTTGTATGGAAGCCATAGGTGAGACCAGTTTGTAGCAAAGTACCCATCTAGTTTGCTGGACCAGTCTCTATAGAGTAGCAGACCATATGCTTTCAGTATGTCCACAACAACTATGTTGTTGCACTGGTGGAATCGACTATCATGAGATAGTTGGATGAGTACGTCTCGTAGTTCACCAATGGCTAGTACTGATGTTCTATCAAGTTGGATGATTCTTGCAAATGTTTCGCTCCATCGTGCATTGATCTTCTTAGTAATGGAGAATGGCATGACATTGGCTGTCATGCCAGAATCAACCAAATATTTGTGGACATTATAGTTGAAAACATCAAATGGACGAAGGAATGGGGGGAAACTTGAGTTTTCTTCTTCCATCCGGAGTGCATTGAGCACAATGGATAGTGATTCGGGAGGTGTGCATGCTCCCTTGCTAGTAGAGGATGTTGTCTATTTCTGTTTGTCTAAATGCACGCAACAAGATATCTCACTAGCTCTGCACTTTGGCTAACTCAAAAAAACTGATGTTCGCTCGTGTTTTCTTCATGTCATCGACTATGTTGTAATCCAGAGATGGTAGATTCATCGAGGTGTCCAGGGTGGAACGGATGCTTGTGTTGTCTGGCAGATTGTTCTGCAACTTGTTACTAACGGATGTGTTCTTATCCATCGCTGTCTTCCCAGACTTGCTTTGTGTTTGTTTCTTTGAGGTAGCTAGTGGATCGACCTTCTTTATAAGCTGTATCACTTTCTCTTGCATCTCCTCAAGTGTCGAGGGACCCCTTTACTCCTAAGATTGTAATGATGATTTTTCTTTTGGGGCTGCTTCCCGGTGTTCGTCTTCGAGACTTCTTGTGAGAATTGACATGCATTCACCACATGCCTAGAACTTGGTGATTCATTAGGTGAAACCTCTTTTTTATCATCAGTGCCTTCCGGCTACTCTTGTATGTAGCCATCCGCGTCAAGTGTATTAGTACAGATAGAGGTAACATCTCGCTTCCAATCCATGGAAGAGTTCTCGGGGTGAAATTATTGATGGAAGTAACAGTATTTAGGATTAGCACATTGATCAAGTTAGAACATAGGCTTCTATGCAAATTTTGAGCTAAAATAATTGTTTCTTGATGAGCTGGTTGATGGACTACTTGCCTGTCTCTGTCTAGGTGGATGGCTATTTGCGAATGTGTCTGTCTTTCGTTGCTTGAGTTCGGACATTTCGATGGTCAAGTTCTTGACAAGGTGAGTGAGGGTCTCAATGTCAGTTGCTTCCTTGTTTGAGCCTTTGCTCGCCATTGCTTGGGGCTTTCTGCTCACATCCTTGGAGTCTTTCACTGATTCGTCATCCTTGATGACTCCAATGGTGTGCAAGTCTTTCTTGATAGCAATAGCCCTTCGCGGCTTTCTAACAGTGGTGGCTTCACAGCTCGCTTGACGAACTGCACAATGGTGGTTGGCAGTGCATATGTGTAATAGTTGATAGTGATGGAGTCATGAGGTTTGGTGTTTGTTGCAAACTTGTTCAAGATACGCATAAAACTCTGATTGAAAGCTTTCACTTTCTCTTTCCCCCTCATCTTGAGGCTTCCCAATTCTTTGAGTAGCATGGTTGGAGTCTTGTCATCAGCAAAGTTTCAAGGAACATTTGTTTGAAAGAACCCCAATTTTGTATAGAGTTGGGTGGAAGGTTGTGATATCAAGCAGCTACCCAGCCGTCCATGGTACATGGAAACAATCTACATGCTACGTCATCATAACATACCTCAAGGGTTTGCAGCTATAGGTCAAAGTTGTCTAAGTGGTATTCTACCCTCGCTGTGCTATCAAGGTTAAACTTGATGTTCATTCTCTCCACTCGCTTCGGCATCTTGTGTAGAAAAGTCAGGAGAGCGAATGGTCCCTGAGTCATCCATTCAAGATTTGGGTCAGCCATCTCTTCATCTTCTTTGTCCTCTTCATCTTCCTCCTCTCCTTCAGAATCTGATGGTTCTGGATCTGAGTATGTCAGTTCGTCTCCACCTCCACCTCCTTCGCTACCTTCCCCTCCCCATCCTACACCAGATTTCAATCCCAAGACCACAAGAGTGCCTTTTTCATCTTCAAAGAAGATTGGAGGTTCCTTTTTATCTTCAATAGATTCTTACAAACCTTCAAGAGTAGCAAGGACTGCTTCTTCTACCGATGATACACCAACTCATGTGGGAGTGGCTTTTGGCTTCTTAGATGTGTGTGGAAGATACTGTATGCCCAGGATTAGTCTGACTACTTTCATGAACTGGAGAGTGGTGGGATGGACAGAGGGAAGGTTTTGATATGAAATATCGTATTCAATTCTAGGAGGTGAGGAGTAACCAACTGCTCAGTCGTGACAGAGGGAGTGTGAGTTACTGCCTTGACCAAATGGTTGATAAGTGAGTGTGAGGGGAATTTCAGCCATTTACAACTGACCGCCCTTCTTCTAGCGCCATGGATGTTGATGGTACTGGACCTGCCAACATTCAGAGGATCACCCCGGTATGAATTCCCAACTAGACCTCACACCGTTTGGTGTGGGAGTCCCATCCAGTATGACGGCTTGGTTGCCATTGTTTTAAGGATTTGCCTCAACTCTTACTTGTCAGCATAGAAGAGTGGTTCACTTTGTCTTCAAGAAGTGAGGTTCATGTGCCTGGTCAGTGTAAGTGTACTTATGTCAATGGTTCTTTCACTATGAGGGAAAAAAGTTGAAGGTGAGTTCCAAGTTGAAAGGGATCAGACCCAACTCCGCTAGGAACACACAACACAAAGGACATACATAGCTTTGGTAGAGCAGTACACTCGGATGTGGCAGGCACAAAATATAAGGTAAGATAATACGTAAAACACTCATGGATCAGTCCAAGACAAGTGCAATGATTTTTATAGCAAGGTTCCTGTGAAAGGTCTATCTGATGTCCGGCAGAGCAGTCGACACGGACAAGACAGCATTAACAGAATATACAACACATTTCCATTAATAGATTATGCATTACAACGAATGAATTAGTTCAGATGTAGAACACGTGGTTAAAGCAACATGCATTACAAGTGTTAAAGATCAGTATTACAAAAATACAATACATGTGTGAAAACTTTCTCACCTGTTGACAGGATTTTGAATTAATCGAAAGTTCCAAGACACATCGTTACACCATACATCACTAACCCCATTGGCGGGACATTGGAGCCACTACTTACTCCTCAAATAAAATATTATAGACTCTCTTGGCTATGTGGGAGGAGTTGAGGTGAAAATACCATTCATGTACAAATGAGGGGGGTATTCATAGCCAAGGGTGAAACTGACCCTTGTGGTTGTTTGACTACCCTCATGACCATTCAACTTCCATGGATTTCTGACTTACATGACACTATGTTCAACAAGTGGGTCTCTTGGACTTCCACGTTACATCACAGTGATTGAAAACAAACCCATAGTGGATATGTGGGCAACATGACTGATGACTTGACTCGACATGACTTGAGATGACAATGTTGGTACATTCGTGCTACTGCTGGAGTGCATGTCAAGCTAGAGTGTTGTTGAGTGATGGATGTCTTCATGGCATATCATAGCTTCACCTCCAAATGGTGAAGTGCACAGAGTCTTTAATGGTCCTTGGTTCTCTTGACGAAGCTCTAACATGTTGTTCCTTGCTTTCATGTTGGAAGGCTTGACAGACTCACTCGTTCGCGAAGGTGCATGTTCGTCTGGTTCGTCCACTTTGCATGCTTCACTTATTCATCTATTGGTGAACTTGTCCATCTGCATGTGCTCCCTTCATACATCCTGTTCATTGTCTTGACATGTTTGTTGGTGTACCTGTACCTGTAGTCACTCATGACCAGACAACATCAAATCCAAAACCTCCTAGTCTACCATGACACATGATCATTCGAATGCAACTGACAGGGAGAGGTAGCAAGGCTCTGATGCGGGATGATGGCTCTAGGTAACTACTAATGAAAGCTGTGCAAGAGTCACTGAGAAATGGAGACAGACAATCTAATTCGACAGTGATTGTCTACAAGGTCTGGCTCAGCTGGGAGGTAAAATTGTACAAACTTTGGGAGGGACATTCGAAGCTATAGGAGAGAAAGGCAGGCATGCTCTATGCATTTTGTGGCATGAAAAATCAGCAAGGGATGGACAACCATATTTGTGCAATTTTCCAGAGGAATGGGTCGAGCTACATGAAGGGTTAGCAGGCAGGGATTGTACAGTTTTTCTAGGGAACTGCCTGGGAGACTGGGAGCCAGAACTGCGCAATTACTAGAGGGAACTGCCAGTTGGCTACTAGAGTCATTGACAGCTAGAACTACACAATTCCCAGAGGGAACTACCAGTTTGGTGCTGGGGTCACTGGCATCCAGACTTGTGCGGTTCCCAGAGGGAACTGCTATTTGACTGCTGGGGTCACTAGTAGCCAGACTTGCGCAATTCCTAGAGGGAACTGCCAGTCAGCTATTGGGGTCACTGGTAGCTAGATTTGTGCAATTTCTAGGGGGAAATGCCAGTTAGCTGCTGGGGTCACTGGTAGCAGAAACTGCACAATTCCTGGAGGAAACAGGCAGTTTGTTGCTGGGAGCTGCTGCCTGGGAAAACTTCACTAAGGCCGGAAGGCAGGCCTACTGATCATCTTTGTGCAATTTCTGAGCTGAGATAACTGATGGGCAATGGGAAGCCTACTCATGAGCACTGCGCAATTTTTGAGATGAATTTTCGGGTGGCCAGCATGAGTGCTGCTTGAGTTTCTTGTGGGCAGTGTTGCTTGAAAGAACTAGCTTGGTGCTTCTGACAGTCGATCAAGTTGAAAGCAGGGTAGTGGTCTAGCTGTCAGTGAGGAGTCTAGTCATCAGAACTTAAAAAAAAATGACTAAGTGTGTGAATGGTAGAAATATGCATAGGTGATCATATGAACCCACACTCGCATGACTTGATGATGAAATGACCGAACCATCCAGACACACATGTTCAACATGATTGACCAACAGTGCAAGTGACAAGCGTGACACTCGTGATTGATTGTTCATGATCGAGACTATGCTTGTGCAACAGTGAATGTGACTCCGTGTATGAGCGCGACAAATGCTTTCATGGCGAACACAACAAGCATATATGAAGCAAAGACTTTGAGCATAACCAGAACACAATCGCAAGCATGACTTAGACATCAACATGTAGAGACTTGAGTGCAATAAACAAGCAAGGTGAATTTTAAGACTCACATGAGCTCACAAAGTGAACTCGAGTGTGTGCATTCATCAAGTGAAACTCTCCAAGGGAGGCTCTAAAATTGGTGCAGGCCAAAATTTTGGAGGGTGGTTGTAACCGCTACAACACGTCTGCCACCATGATCATCATGTGTAGTTGCTAGTCATAGAGCTAGATTTTGTTTTTTGATGATGTATCGGCATGTTCAGATAATAAAGGCCATGAGGCCTCATGTCTTGAATGACATTTTGTAAAGCCACACTTTTTACAGACATTTTTGCTAATGGAAACTACTACTTATTATCTCATTTTATCTTGTACAATATGTGGATGAATATTGGTTTTATTTTTACAGATGTTACAAATGCCAATTTAATAAATAATTATCCAGTGCATCAATAATTAAGTGTAACATAAGATAAGAAGGAGACATAGCATAAAATCATAAAAAGATGCTAAAAAAATTTGTCACATAGAAAAATAATACAACAATTTACAATGTACCCATGGAGAGGCACATGCCCCCTGAGATTTGTTTGATCTACTTAAGTAAACAGTAAATTACATTAGGCAGATGAAATGAAGGTTTATTTATAAAATAAAATAAAAGACTCGATTTAAAAGGGGACTTGTTTCTTTTTTTAACAAGCTTGAAACAAAAATAACTATGCTCAAACTTTGTTTCATTTTTTGACAAGGCTGACATAGTAAAGAACCATCCTCATAAGAACTTGTTTCATTTTTTAATGAGGTTGACACAACAAAAGAACCATTCTCACAGGCACTTGTTTCATTTTTTAATGAGGTTTACACAATAAAAGAACCATCCTCATAGGAACTTGTTTCATTTTTTAACGAGGTTGACACTGTAAAAGAAGCATCCTCTCAGGTATTTGTTTCATTTTTTAGTGAGGTTGACATAGTAAAAGAACCATCCTCACATAAACTTGTTTCATTTTTTAAGAAGGTTGACACAGTAAAATAAGCATCCTCTTAGGTATTTGGATCATGGGTTCCATTTGGAAGAAACATATTCCAATGGATACTTCTCGACCATGGCTTCCAAGAGATCTTCATTAGAATGAATAATATCTCTTTGGCAAGAGCACGTGTGGAGAGAATCAAAAGGGTAAATAAAATTGATTTCAAATTCCCTCATAAGGTTCCTTATATCAATTACCGGATCTAAGTCAAAAGAAGTTGAGAAAACACTGAGAGGATCGCTTACATCTGTAACTGAAAACATGGCACTGGTTTCCACATAATTAACCCATGGTGGGGTGGATACCACTTTCATATAAGGAGAATTCAGGGATGTCAGATGACTGGTAGTCGAATCAAGATCAACGAACGAGAGTTGGTCAATAGTCACAATGTTTCCATCGTGAGGGAAAGACATTACTCAAAAGAGTGCGGATATGACAACTTTCATGGCATAGACATAGTCTCGCCCTAGGAGAAAATTGAAATCTAAGGCACCTTGGACTACCATAATATCAATAAAAATAATTTTTCCTTCCAGATTATTAGGTAACTTAGGAAGGATCCTTAAAGGTTCGCTAATGGTTTTGTTAAAATCCAAAATATTCTATGCAATAGGCACAAGCTTAGGGATACACAAATCGTCCTAAGTGGATGAGGATAAAATACTGACAAAGGCACCTTCATCTACATTTGTGCACCACACATTCTTACCATACACTTTCACAATGAGTTGGAAAGGGGTGGAAGAAGGAATATGAGGCCATTTCAGTCTACTCCAACCAAAGGAAATAACCTCATTACTTGGAGGGGGTTCAATGGAAACAAATAAAATCCCCCCATGCATAGAAGAATCTGAGGTAACAAGAAGAACTTGAGTGGTATTAATTTCACTCTCTGTAAGGAGAGTGCGATGGAACAAATATGGAATTGATTTTGACCATTTGATAAACTAATGGTTCATGAACCTGAGTGATATGTGTTTCACTCTCCGATGGAAGAGTGGGATTGATTGTACTTGGAATTACATCAATCACTTCAGTAACTGAAGTTAGGTTGGGAGAAAATTTATGGTAACCAATTCGAAGTTGTCGCTATGAAACATTAAGCTTTTCCAAAAAATTTGAGGTTTCATCCATTTGAGTGAAAAGGTGACTATGATGAATCCCTTTGCATAACCTACAAGGAAACCTAACTTTACCCTTTTTTCTAGAAACCTCACAATCATTGGTCAATGGATCAACAATAATTTGATATGAATTTTCTAACCATACTTCCAAGATCTTAGGAATACTAGGACGATTGATAAGGAATTGGTCACCCTTACAAAGCTTACAAAGGTATCTAGGCTTGTGATGCATGTTGGAAGTTGTCTCAACATTGCCAATACTTACAATCATGGTTGGTTGGTTGAATTATTTCCTATCTTTCTTCTTCTTCTTCTTCTCTTTCTTCTTTTTCTTAGTCACCTAGTTACTAGCATCAAGGCTTTTACCAAGAAAAGATGAAGAAATAGAGGAGGACATGTCGGGTGAATAAGGTAAAGGGTCAACATGAGGTTGGTGATGTTGAGATGGTGAACTCAGTTGAGGTGAAAAACTCAATTGAGGTAGAATATTTTGGGTTTTAGGGATTAAAGAAATTGAAATCAACCACATCGGTAAACCTATCGTAAATCTGGGAAGTGAAAACGTAGACATATAAGGAGGAATGAAATTTGCAAAGTCAGGAAAAGGATTAGGATTCATGTTAAAAGGAGTTTCTTTATCGGTAAATTATGGCATTGTCACCATTAGATTCAACTTAGATAAATTTATTAACAATATTAACAATTCAAAATCATAGTCCACACCCGAGATCTCTAAAAAAATAAAAACAAGCAAATAACATGCGCTATTAAATATAAGGAATCAAACCATGCAAACAAGCTTCTCATAACGAAATCACTAGTTAGTGATGAAATCCATCATCATGGAGATTGATGTGAAAAGTGGTTAAATATAGAATGAGTGGAACTAGTTACGCTGACAACCTACTTAGTGTACACAATCTGGTGCAAGTAACTTCACTTATGCCATCTCAAGTGAAGAATACCTTCCAAAAAGGTACAAGTGAGTCTAGCTAATGTTTGTTCTAGGAACATTAGAGACTTCCCTTCCACCATCACCTTAGCTAATAGCCCTAAGATTATGGTCTCTAAGGTTACCACTTAAAATAATTTAACCTGGGGGGACAATAGTAGATCGGATGTTGGTGAGCTCTAGTATTGCAGCAATAATGCTACAACTCCTAGGGCTTCCTTCTTTACTTTTATCAACCTGGTGGTTCGTAACAAACTTGGAAGTGACAGGGCTGTATGCACAAGTACTAGCTCTTACTGCAAGCTGTCACTTGATCAGCTGGCGCAAGTTCGCTAGGAGCTTAAGCCAACTTCTATGAGTTCTCAGAAGAATCTTTAACTTTGATGAAAGGAAACTAACTCTATAGGGCTATTCTACTTGCAAAAAGAGAAGGAAAACTGAAATAAAATGTAAACCTTAGCAAACCCTAGTTTACCGACTAGCCCTACTTTTGCAAGAAAAGAGATGGAAACTGCTGAAATGGGTTCCATTGACTACTGAAAAGGTAAATTGCATTTATTCAAGCTACTCCTAAAGAGGAATGAGAAGGAATCATCTTTTTGCACTTTTAAGTATTTTAATGTGGAATTATTATGCTTGTGATTTGACTGGTTGTGATTGTGCAGAGGTTTAGTGGAAAAGGAAGATGGAGTAGGCTTTTGCAAATGGTGAGGAAGGTGTGTAGAGGTCCTAAGAAGCCCCTAGTACCCTTCTGAAGACTTCCATTGCGATTAGACTTCGAAAACTCACTCATAGGAACTTCTACAAGAGGTTGCAGGGGATCTACAGGAGGTTCTACACAAGGATCTACAAAAGGAGGCTGAAAGTGGTTTTTGAAGGTTTGAAGGTGGAAAAATGATGGGAAAGGGGAAATGAAGGCTGGATGAAGTTGTTGAGGGGTCTAGAACTTGTCAAGGAAGATCAGGAATGAAGGAGACGGTTGGATTTGTTCAAAGGTCAAGAAAGCAACTTTGTGAAAAAACACATAAATTAGGGCACATTGACGAAATGTGGCGGATGAGCTGGGGAATCTATGAGAGGTGAGCTAGTGCTGGCTGTTTTATGGAGGAATTATGAGCTGGAATGTTCTACAAGAGATTTTCACACTTACTTCTCAAAACTGACCAAAGCAAGAACCGAAAAATAGAGTTTTGTCTAATTTAACCTAAATTTTGACCTAAAACTAGAAAAATGTTGAACAGTACTTTATGAATAGAAATCATGTGAGGAAACCATGGTAAATGAACTTGAAATGATCTAAGCATGTGAATCCAAACTAATATCAACTTCTCCAACTCGAAATATCACACTAGCAATTGCATTGGAAGAGCAACAACTATGTTTTTGATGGCAGCAGTAGTGCCTTGATCTCAAATCATGATCCCAAGGAGGGAGAAAGGAGATCAAGACCTGTTGTTGCCCTTTTTGGATCTTTTTCTGTCACTGTGGAAACTTACTTAAGCAACATGAAGCAAAAACAACTATTCTAACCATCAAAAGCAACCTAATCTAATGAAGTAAAATGAGTATATGCAACATAAATTAACTCATGAATGAAAACAAAAACATATAAGTACACAAAGAAGGTGTTGGGAAACTTGGGTTGGGCCCTAACCCAAGAGCTTCAGTGCTCTGGAGAAAAATCAGTGCTGGCTCAAAACTTCATTCATCTTCATTATCAAAAATAGCAGTTACATCACATAAAATTTTTCTCAAAAAGAGCTCAAAAATGAGTTGAGTACAAGGCTGCACCAAAGTGCAAAAATAGACTAAGAAATGGCTAACCTATTGAAGCTTGAAGCCTTCTTATTTATACAAATGGGGACTCCCAACAGTCCTCCTAAACTTAAGGAACTCGACTGCCTAGAACTGAAGATAACAGCAACCCTACTTGACTTGCTCGGCTGCCCCTTGGAATCATCAATGTGGGCCTTTGTACTCTGAGCTACTAATGGAGAATTTGACGAAGTGGTCTTTAATGAAGGAGACACTCCTCCTACAAGTCCTCATCCTTGTTTCCTCGAGTTTGGCTACCATTTTTCTCATAAATTCCATGTCCTTGTCCAAAATTGTCCAAAAAATTTGCAATAAACACTCATTAGACTACATGGAAAAATGACCAACCACATTCATTCTATTGACATAAATATATTCAAAAGCATGTACAAAACTATTGAGAAT
Source organism: Pinus taeda (assembly GCA_000404065.3). Lineage (NCBI taxonomy): Eukaryota > Viridiplantae > Streptophyta > Pinopsida > Pinales > Pinaceae > Pinus > Pinus taeda. The sequence goes on along the minus strand of APFE030410279.1, from coordinate 24,807 downwards.
TGTGGATTAAATGAAAATAATAGGCAGAATAAGCCCATATAGTTACCCATTTCTGGGGCTTATCATCACCTCCTGCTGAATGGGTTGCTCATCCTCTGAGCAACTAATCTAGCTCTTCATCTTTAATAGCTCTAACAAATTCCCTGACATCCCAAGCCTCTGATGTGATGTCCCCCTCTCTATCATGGAAACCTACTTTCTTGTCCACTTCCTCCCATTGTTTTTGTTCTTCTTTCTGGTTTTAAGTTCAGTAGTGGAGGACTGAACTTAAGACCAATCCAGTTGGATTTCAAGTTTTTCATTGAGTGTTTGTATAGGGGTACTCTCCTCATGGCCTCCCTCTTTCTATTTGGGGAGTGATACTCCCTAATCCTTAAGCTATGTGACAATGTATTCCACCTTCTCATGCATGCATGAAGGCAATCATCACCAAACAATCTCTCCATATCTTCAAAATGAGCAATATCTTGTGCTTGCCTATCAACATAATCAAGGAGAACTTGGGGATTGGCTGTAGGGTGTTCGTGGGCATAGATGGGAGCCAATGGGTCTACTGGTTCTGCCCTTATCATCAGGGGCTCACTTAGCTCTTTTGCCATTATCTTTTGAATTTCCACTGCTCTCTCTTCCTCATGGCTCATCCAAGAAGTCATAGCCATTAGCTGTAAGTCTCCCAATGCAACATCTGGATCCCATAAATTCATGTTAGGAAGTGCCATGTTGTGTAGGTAAAATTTAGCTAGTCTTACTTTATCCTCGGCTGAACTATGATCACATAAATGCATAAACTGAGCATAATCTTGGAATGGGATTGTGCCCCTCTGAGCCAATGTCTTAATTTGAAATTGGAGCCACTAGTCTTTGAGATACAGTGCATAGGATTAAGCTGGTTGTCTGCACTGCAATGCCTCCATTTCCCAGCTGGCCATGTAGGCCATCTGGGCTTCCTTTTCCTGCAGTTGCCTTTTCAAAATCAGCGCTTCAGTTTCTAGCTGAGATTCTTTTTCTTGTTGCTGTTTCATCAGTGTTTCACTACCTGTGTGTGGTTCTCCTTCCTGTTGTTGTTTCTCTACTGCCTCACTATTTACCTGGGGTCCCTCTTTTTGTTGTTGTCCTTCCAAGATTAGTAGCTTATTTCCCCTTTGAGGTTCCCATTCTTGTAACTTCTTTTTCAACAATTCATTTTCTTCCTGTAGTTGAGCTCTTCTAATGCTCTCTTTGTGCCTTACCATGCCCAATTCCCTGCTCAGCTCTCTCAACTTGTTTTCCATGTGCCCTATATCTTTGACTCCTTTAGATTTAGCAATCTGCATCCAAGTGTGGGTCCTGACTCTTTCTTTTTCTAGTTCGAAGAAAAGAGGCACAAAGAATTTTTGTGGGATGATCTTCCCACCTTCTAGAAGAATGTAATAGGAGCCTAAATTAGGCTGAGGGCTTGGCTCAGGTATTTCTTTTGCCTTACCTTCCTCTTGGGACTATTCCTTTGCCTTCCTTTCTAGTTTTTCAGTTTCTTTGAGATTGGCCAGTGTCTCCTATAGAGAGGTTTGTGCCTCCTGTAGGACTGCTTTGGAGTCCATCAATTTGATCCTTTCCATCCAAGTGGAGGTCTTCGGACTCCCTCTCTCATAGGTGATGGAGATTTTGGAGGAAGATTCCTCCCTTTTCACAAGAGATATATTTCATGATGTGGTAGTTGACCTCACCCCATGGATGAGGTAAACTTGTCCTTCTGACCCCATTCTTATCTTCTACAGGATGTTCATCAGGCTGAAAAAATGTATTTTTAGCAACCTGTCCTAGTGGTTTTTCCTCTTTGCTCCAAGGGAGCCCAAGTGGAAGACCTGTGATTCTGCTAATAAATTCTGGTGTAAGCTCTAGGGTCAGACCCCTGAAACTGACTGTAGCATGTGTTTTCGAATGGGGTTTTAAGGACATTAAAAATTCCTTGGTCACCTCCTCATCATATCCATGAATTCTCTCAAAGAAAGACAGCCAGTTTACCCTGGTGAACAGGGCCACCACTTCGGGGTGCTCATACAATTTGTTGGATTTCAAAGGCTCCTTTCTCATAAAACCTCCTGGCATGGTGTTTAGTGACTTCTGAAAATTCTCAGGTGAGGAAGAAGGCAACAATTTTCAAAGCCGGAAACAAAGGAATGGCTAATGTTTGTCTTTCTGAAACCAGAGAGGGAATTTCTTGTGTTCTTCTTTTTTCACAACATCAATTTGCAATTTTTCTCCCTTCAAACTGTTTTCAACCTGAATTTACTTCTCGGTCTTTTGGAGGAACTCAATATTTTAACAGAACAGAGAATATATAAAACAATGTTTTTTTCTTCTCACAGAGTAAACAAACTTGCAAATTTTTTTCTTTCCCAAGCTTGATTTTCTATGGTTGCATCTCTTTTTTTATAGAAGAATACGAGGAAGAAAAAGATTGTTTTTGAATGTAGAGAGAAAATGGAGAGACTGTATAGAACTCAGAAAAACACAAGCAGACTTTTTTGCTCACATTCTTTTCTTTTTTCAACCCAATATTGTGCTTCTAATTCCACCACCTTGTATAGATATATCACATGCAGAGTGGGTTTCTGAGCCTACCTCTTTTCACGCTTGAATTTGGAAAAAATTCTGAATTTTTCCTCTGCAGCACTGCTCTCTGGCTTTCCTGTAGAAGGCCTCTTGTAGACGATGTTCCTGCTCCTGTAGAGACCGATAAGCAGGAGGGTTTTGAAAACTGGTAGAGATCGACTAGTTCACTGTTCTAAAGGTGGTAGGTGAGTGCTGCAGTCAAGAACTCGTCGACTCAAATGAAAGCAAATGGTGGTGGAGGCTTAGAGTGCACTGTACATAAGTTGATGGCATAATCTGTGGTGACGAGGTGAGGTGGTAGGATGGGTATGTTATCCCCATCTAGACCGTTGGTCCTACACCAGTGTCATTATGGTTTTTCATGTCACCTGCCCGCCATCACTTCCATCATTCCCATAATGCCACCACCACTACCGGTTCTGAGTTTCTTCTTCCCGAGTTGACGGGCCACAGGTGCTGACTGCGTATCTGAACTGTTGTTTGAATGGAACGAAGCTTGTTTTAACTCAATGAGGATGATTTGAAATGAACGAGGGTGGCTAGTTAGCTGACCACCGACTTCATTTGATCACAACCACCTCAATGTTCATGCAGTTCTTAAATAATATTCATGCAATAGAGGAACAGGTTTAGCCACTTACCTATTAGTCGCTACCGTGCTTTGCATACTCGGACTTGGCACTTTGTTTTTTCTTTTTGCCGTTGTTTCTGGTGCTTGTGGCCTCTAAACTGGTGGCTTCTACTAGTGATTTTTCAATCAGTCACTACTCCTTGCATGTTGCATACATCTTGGCTACACTGACCCTACCTCTGGAGGTTTTTTTTTAAAGGGATCAGTTACTATAGGAATCCTGCAAGATTTCACGTAGCTGCTTCTCCCTCTAAAATTTCAGGTTGATGCTTGAGCAGGGGCTGAAGAGACAACTTAAGAAGGTTCTGAATGGAAGGAATAACAGCTAGAAGGTATCAAGTGAGAACGAGTGAAGAATGTTGTTGTTTTATTCATTATTTTTTTTTTAAAAGGAACAAAATTTTGTGTTTTTTTTTTTTTTGCAGGGAAGAAAAAGTGAGTGGAAATGTGGGTGTGTAGGGATGGAATGGAGAATTAGGTGGATGAATGGTGGTAGGGAGGTCCACAGGCCTTCTAGACAAAGTTCTAGCCCTCGGATTCTTTTCTAAACTCGATTTTGAGCTCTCCGTGATTTCTACAGGAGTCTCCTGTAGAATACACAGAGTTTCCTGTAGGATGCGAAATTTTCAGAACAAATGAGACCAAGGCCTGGGAAAAGATAATGGTGATGGAGGAATGGATTATGAAGGGTCTATGCAGTCGGGTCATGTCCTTCCCTTGTGTGACCCTCCTGCAATCTGCAATGCATTCGAAAGAAGTTAGTTTTTTTCTTTTTTTCTTTTTTCCATCCTTTTTTCTCTCTTTTTCTTTTTTCCTTTTTTTTTTGTTTTATGAGATAGCTGGGGTGCCTCCAGGAGGTTTTCACCCTCACTTCCTACCCTGGGCACCTCCAAGAGGTTTTCACCCAAGGATCTTTTATTCCTTTTTTCTGTTTTTTTTCTCTTTGTTTTTTTTTTTTTTTTAGCTCTGGGTGTGGGTGGAGTGGAGGCAAAGACCTGTTCCACTACCAACACTATTTTGCCCAGAATCTCAATGAATTCCTACTTGGAAAGGGGCTTCTTATAGATCTTCAACCTATGACCATTGACGAGCATGGGGATGGCTTTTTCATCGATGGTCCGGATCAGGACTGAACCATTGTCATTGCATTTTTCTACTGTGTATGGTACCAGCCATCTTTCCCTCATTTTGCCCTTGAAATCTTTATATCTTGAATCATACAGCAATGCCCAATCTCCTTCTCAGAATTGCTTTTCTTTGAGGTGTCTATCATGCCATATTTTTCTTTGAAGTTGGACTACCTCTGAGTGGGAAAGGGCCTGCAATCTCTACTCATCCAATCCATTTAGCTGAAATAATCGTTCCTTTTGTGCATGGTTGAGATCTAGGTCCAACTGAGCTACCATCCTTAATGTGTTATATTCAAATTCTATTGATAGCAAAGCCTTCTTCTCGTAGACCAGCTCATAGGGTGTGAACCCTGTGGTGGTTTTCCATGTGGTGTTATAGGCGCAGGTGGCCTCAACTAATCGATCTACCCAATCCTTTCAGTTGTTGCTCACTATCTTAGTCAAAATCTCTTCTAAATCTCTATTAGTGACTTCCACCTGTCCATTTGCTTGCAGATGATAAGGAGTGGAAGTTCTGTGCTTAATCTTGTGATGTGTGAGCAGGTCTTCAACTAGATTAGAGGTAAACTAACTCCCTTGATCTGTGACTAATTCTCTTGGATATCCAAACTTGTAAAAGATATTTTCCCTCAAAAACTCAGCTACTTTTTCTTCTTTTGTTGCCTTGATCACCTTTGTTTCTGCCCATTTTGTCAGATAATCAGTACACACAATTATGTAAGATTTTTGTTTTGAAGGAGGGTTAATGGGACCCCCAAAGTCCATGCCCCACTTCTAAAATGGCTTGAAAGTCACTTGAGGTTGCAGGGGCATCTCATCCCTTGGAGTAGGTTTCCCCATCCTTTGACATCAGTCACATTGGTTGATATGTCTCTTGACATCTTGATTAAGATTGGGCCAATACTATCCTGCTTGCAAAATTTTGAAGGCAGTCCTCTTTGCTGCAAAATGGCCCCCAAAGGGCCCATCATGACAGGTTAGGAGGATGTCAAAAACTTCCTCCTCCCTGACACATCACCTCAAAATCTGATCAAGGCCAAGTTTAAAAATATTTCCCCCAATCCAGGTGAATGGGGCACTTTTTCTCACGATCTTGCTCTTCTCTTTTGAGGATAGGTGTGGCAGAAACTGTGCTGAAACCAAGTAATTTGCTATATCAGCAAACCATGGGGAGAGTACTGAAATAGCAAATAGGTGTTCATCTGGAATTTGATCATACACCATTCCTTCTTCACCTGCAGGTAGATCTAGTCTACACAGAAAATCAGCAACAACATTTTCCTTACATTTTATCAACAATGGTCAAATCAAATTACTGCAATAAAAGTAACCATCTAATGATACGAGCATTTACATCTGGTTTATTCATCAAATACCTAATTGCAGCATGATCAGTGTGTACAAATGTTTGATATCCGGTGATGTAGTGTCTGAACTTATTTAGGGAATGGACCACAGCTAGGAGCTCCTTTTCGGCTACAGTGTAGTTTAATTTTGCGTTGGACAAGTTTTTACTTACAAAATATATGGCATAAGGCAGCTTCTCATCAACTTGCCCTAAGGCTACTCCTATCGCTTTGTTCAAGGCATCTATGTGAATGTGGAAAGGTAGGGCCTAGTTTAGACCTCTCAAAATTGGGGCAGTTACCAGTTTATCTTTCAAGACATCCAGAGCCTCTTGACAATTGTCAGTCCAGATGAACTCAACATCTTTTCCCAAAAGGCCAAACAATGGAGAGGCTAGCTTACTAAAATCCTTAATGAATCTTCTATAATACCCTGCTAAGCCTAGAAAACTCCGAACATCTCTTACCTTTTGAGGAGGTGGGACCCTTTGGATGATAGCAATTTGTTGGGATCCACCTTTAATCCTTGCTAAGAAATTGTATGACCTAGCAAGGTCCCTTCAGTCCTCAGGAATTCACATTTTTTAGGACTGAGGGATAGGTTCATTTCAATACACTTGGCTAAAAATTTTCCCAGGTTAGTCAAAGCTTCCTATAAGTTAGAACCATAACGGGTAAAGTCATCCATATAGATTTCCACTGAGTCATGAACCAGTTCAGCAAATATGCTCAGTACTGCTCCCTAGAAAGTGGCGAGAGCATTGCATAACCCAAAAGGAAGGACCTAGTATGCAAAAGTACCCCAAGAACAAGTGAAATTGGTCTTATCCTTGTCTTCTAGGTTGATTTGGATCTGGTTGTACCCGTTAAACCCATCTAGGAAGGAGAAAAACTTCTTCCCTGCCAGGCCATCTAACACTTGATCTATGAAAGGCAAAGGGAAATGGTCCTTCTTGGTGGCCTTGTTTAGTTCCCGATAATCTACACAGATTCTCCACTTCCTATTTTTCTTTGGCACTAGCACCAAAGAAGAGACCCATTCACTATCAGAGATGGGGTAGATGAATCTTGCATCCTACAACTTTTGCAATTCTTCTTTGACAATGTCCTTAAGTGCCAAATTCATCCTCCTTTGAGGCTGCCTGACTGTTTTACAATCTTCTTTAATGTAAATGTGATGAGTACAGACTGAAGGGTGGACTCCCTTCATCTCTTTATAACTCCAAGCAAAAGCATCCAAGTGATTTTTCAATAAGCTACACAGTTCTTTCTCCTGAGAGGTGGATAGGGATGAGTTGATCTTCAAGGTTCTTTCTGGGCTGAATTACACATTCTTAACTCAGAGAGAGGTCGGATAAGTGACACGGAGATCAAATAAAGGATTGGCTTGGGTTTCTTCCACCAACTCTTCTAATGGCAACACACTGGGGGGTGGATTCTAAATCAAGTTTTCAATAAGGTCATCCTCGGTTTGTGGGCCCCCCATGGTAGCCTCTACTCTACACAATGGTGCAGAATAGACTTCATCCTCTTCTTCCTCCTCCAACCAGAGAGATAAATCATGTTCTAATAGATGTTGGGCAGGAGGATATAGGAATAGCTGCTTGGATGTTGGGCACGAGGATATAGGAATAGTTGCTTGGATACCCAGGATGAGAGGATACCGAGTGAGCTTTGCATTTGGTTGGAGAACCAGGAAATCAGCAAGGTACTCCTAGGAATCAATAGAGACTATTACATCTTCCACAATCCCCTCAAGGGTCATGGTGGAGTGTTTGCTAACTGCAATATTATTGAGGTCTTTCTCAAGGAACCCTGAAGGTTGAGTTTGAGCATAGTGTCCCTGGTCATCACATTAATGGCAGCCCCTAGATCAATCAAGGTATGGGGGATTACAATGCCATTGATGTGGATATCGACTACAAGACTCCTAGGGTCTAGATATTTTGGACAGATTACCTGCCCCAACATTAGGTCGGATAGTTTCCCTATGACATTGATAGTTGGAGCATCTCTCTTGCACCTGCCTGGGTGCCTCAAGCACTTCTCCTTGATCATCTTGTCGTATATAGGCACATCCTTTATGGCTTGGAGAAGTGGTATTTTTACACATAACTATCTCAATTCTCCCAGAAGTTCAGTTTCTTCTAGGGTATGTTGTGTGGTTTCAGTTAATCTCCCAGGAAAGGGTGGAATGACTTTTGGTTCACTTTCATATTTTTCTTCCTCATCCTCCTTAGGAGGAGGTTGGCTACCTGGGAGAACCTTCCCAGATTGTAGGATAATCTCTTAAATCTCCACAGCATAGATCGAGCATCATGTTTCTCCACTATATACCTGTTGGGATTATCTATTATTAGGGTTTGGGTTCGGTTGAGCAGGTATTTGGGGTTGTCTTAGTGGAGCAAGAGGTAATGGTTGTGGTTGAGCGGGTGGTGGAGGCAAAAGAGCAGGAGGAGAGTTGCACTGGGGCCTCCACCCCTGATGAGGTGCATTCCACTAAGGTTGTGGCTGAGCATAAGATTGAAACGAATGAGCAACTCACAGAGCTTGGTATTGAGGAGGATACGACCAAGGAGGGGGTGTGGACCAGGAAGGATGAGCGAGGGGGCCCCAAGAAGGCATGGAAGTGGCTTGATTGCGGTTGTAATAGTTCTGGGATGTCCCTTGCATTCCCTGCTGGTAAGGTCTGGGTCAATGTGGCCTTCTTTGGTTCATGAAATAGAATGGTTCAGTGGCTCCTTCATCCCCTTGATATGCAGCTTTAATTTTGGGCAAGGAAGGGCACTAATTCGTAGGATGGTCTTCTTCACAAACTAAACACACTTCTATAGAGTGCAATGGACATTCATTCCTAGGATGCTTTCTAGTGCACCTGGGACAAAAGATTTCCAAAGCCCTCTTGGCTTCCTCTTGTTTCCTTTTGATATGAAAGGTATCCATTTGCATGGCAAGAGTCTACCTCACCTTGCTCTTGAAATCTTCTAGCCAATTTTCAAGTTCATTTCTAAGGGATGAACTGGATGAGGATGTGCTCACTAAAGGTTGACCTCCCCTACCTCTCTTTCTAGCTAACCTAGAATGGTTTCTAAACACGGTCTTTATGTCATCATATGGTAGTTGGTAGATGTCTCCCCTAGCCAGCAAATGGAGGGTATCTAGAAGGTCTTTAGGGACTCCTCTGAGCAGAACCAACTTTAGAGATTCAGGGTCAAGTGTGCACCTGGCCCTTTTATAACTGAGTTGAAACTTTTCTTCATAGTATTCTAAAGATTCATCACTTCCCATGGACATTCAGAAGATTTCTTCCATGGTATCCTTTCACCTACAATAGTCCCGGTACTTGTTGTTAAAGGCTTGCTACATTTGAGCCCAAGTTGTGATACTATTGCCAAGTAACCCCATGAACCAACGCAATGTTTTATCCTTAAGGGTAGAAGGAAATAGTTTCAACTTCTGCTCGTCCTCTACATAGTCATAGGTTCGACAGAGAACAAAAAATTCAAACAAGAAGGTATCAGGATCTTCGGTAGTCAGTCCATGGAAGTGAGGTAAGGCTGAAGGACTTATGTTTTTCATTTTTGTGTCCCCATTGGTCTCTCGGATAAGAAAGGCACTTTCTATTCTTTCCCCATTTCCTCTAACGTTTCTATTTTCAACCATGGTCTCAGGAGCAATGGTTTCTTGCTCTTCTTCTGTTATAGGATCTTCGTATATCTCTAGAGGTTCATCTATAGCTTCTTCTAGATCACTTCCACCAAAGAAGAGAGAAGGGTGACTCAGTGATGTGGTGGGGGTGTTGGGTAGGAATTTTCCTGAATTGTCTCTGTTCCTATGAGGCATGAAAGGAAATCTCCTTTTTTGGGTGATTTTTGTTTTTTTTTTTTTCTGCTGGTACCTGTAAAACTGAAATGGATTGAACAACAAATTGCAACTAATTGAAATGAACTTGCGGAAATGAAATTGAAGATTTGAAATGAAAGCAGGAAATGACTAATCTACTCTTACTGAAATGGAAATTGCAGAATTGAAATTAAAGCAGGAAATGCCTAATCCATGCTTGCTGAAATGAAATTGTAGAATGGAAATGAAAGAAGGAAATGCCTAATCTATGCTTGCTGAATTGAAATTATGGAATTGAAATGAAACAACTACTCTACTTTTTCTTAAATAAACTACTTAGCAGAATGCTGCAGTAGGAAATAGAAGAAAAGCAGTAATCACAAAATACTCTGACGCTTTCCCAGCAATGATGCCAAAAAGTGGTGAGCTCTAGTATTGCAACAATAATACTGCAACTCCTGGGGCTTCCTTCTTTACTTTTATCAACCCGGTAGTTTGTAACAAACTTGGAAGCGACGGTGTTGTATGCACAAGTACTAGCTCTTACTGCAGGCTGTCACTTGATCAGCTGGCGCAAGTTTGCTAGGAGCTTAATCCAACTTCTATGAGTTCTCAGAAGAGGCTTTAACTTTGATGAAAGAAACTGACTCTACAGGGGTATTCTACTTGTAGAAAGAGAAGGAACACTGAAATGAAATGTAAACCCTAGCAAACCCTAGTTTACCCACTAACCCTACTTTTGCAAGAAAAGAGATGGAAACTACTAAAATGGGTGCCATTGACTACTGAAAAGGAAAATTTCATTTATTCAAGCTACTCCTGAAGAGGGATGAGAAGAAATCATCTTTTTGTACTTTTGAGTACTTTTATGTGGAATTATTATGCTTGTGATTTGACTGGTTGTGACCGTGCAGAGGTTTGGTGGCAAAGGAAGATGGAGTTGGCTTTTATAGATGGTGAGGAAGGTGTGGAGAGGTCCTAAGAAGCCCCTAGTACCCTTTTGAATACTTCCGTTGTGATCAGACTTCGAAAATCACTCACAAGAACTTCTATAGGAGGCTGCAGGGGATCTACAAGAGGTTCTACAAGAGGATCTACAGGAGGAGGCCGAAAGTGGTTTCTGAAGGTTTGAAGGTGGAAAAATGATGGGAAAGGGTAAATTAAGGTTGGATGAAGTTTTTGAGGGGTATAGAACTTGTTAAGGAAGATCGGGAACGAAGGAGATGGTTGGATTTGTTCAAAGGTCAAGAAAGCAACTTTGTGAAAAAACACAGAAATTAGGGCAGATTGACGAAATGTGCTGAATGAGCTGGGGGATATATGAGAGATGAGTTGGTGTTGGTTGTTTTATGAAGGAATGATTGGCTGGAATGTTCTACAAGAGATCTGCACACTTACTTCTCAAAACTGACCAAAGCAAGAACTGAAAAACAGAGTTTTGTCTAATTTAACCTAAATTCTGACCTAAAACCAGAAAAATGTTGAACAATAATTTATGAACATAAATCATGCAAGGAAACCATGGTAAATGAACATGAAATGATCTAAGCATGTGAATCCAAACTAATATCAACTTCTCCAACTCGAAATATCACACTAGCAATTGCATTGGAAGAGCAACAACTGTGTTTTTTATGGCAGCAGTAGTGCCTTGATCTCAAATCATGGTCCCAAGGAGGGAAAAAGGAGATCAAGACCTATTGTTGGCCTTTTTGGATCTTTTTCTATCACTGCAGCAACTTACTTAAGCAACTTGAAGCAAAAACAACTATTCTAACCATCAAAAGCAACCTAATCTAATGAAGTAAAATGAGTATATGTAGCAGAAATTAACTCATGAATGAAAAAAAAACATATAAGTACACAAAGAAGGTGCTGGGAAACTTGGGTTGGTCCCTAACCCAAGAGCTTCAGCCCTCTGGAGAAAAATCAGTGCTGGCTCAAAACTTCATTCATCTTCATTATCAAAAATAACAGTTACATCACATAAAAACTATCTCAAAAAGAGCTCAAAAATGAGGTGAGTACAAGGCTGCACCAAAGTGCGAAAATAGACTAAGAAATGGCTAACCTACTAAGGCTTGAAGCCTTATTATTTATACAAATGGGGACTCCCAACAGTCCTCCTAAACTTAAGGAACTCAGCTGCCTAGAATTGAAGATAACAGCAGCCCTACTTGACTTGCTCGGCTGCCCCTTGGAATCATCAATGTGGGCCTTTGTACTCTGAGCTATTGATGGAGAATTCAAGGAAGGGGTCTTTAATGAAGGAGACACCCCTCCTACAAGTCCTCATCCCTATTTCCTCGAGTTTGGTTGCTATTTTGCTCATAAATTCCTTGTCCTTGTCCAAAATTGTCCAAAGAATCTGCAATAAACACTCATTAGACTACATGGAAAAATGACCAACCACATTCACTCTATTGACATAAATATATTCAAAAACATGCACAAAACTATTGAGAATGGCAGATTAAATGAAAATAATAGGCAGAATGAGCCCATATAGTTACCCATTTCTGGGGCTTATCAAATGTACACACAAGGGTAGAGTAACAAAGCTCAATCCACTTGAAATTTCCTCAACATGGTTAATCATAGGTTTACTTCAAAGTGACTCCCAATTACCTTTCAACACCATTTTTAATACATATAAATCACTGTATCATAACGAATGAAGTGGGGTGGATCACTTCACTAGGTCTAATATGATCTTGTGCTTAACTCCTTTCTAAGGGTAGCTTCCCAAAGGCAAACTACAGTAAATGGATTTACTCCCTATTGCAATATTCTAATGTTTGTTTGCAACTTTGGAAAGTTAACTCACTTTCCTATTCCAAATCCCTACAACCTGATCTAATTTAGGTGGAAAAGAGCCCTAAAATAATAATAAAAAATCTAAATTAATTTTATTAGCATTGTTTTTTAAAGTTGTTACTTACTCAAAGGGTAAATGGATGTGAAATTGATGGTGTTATGACCTAACACAAAACCTTAATGCAATCGAACATGATATTGTAATCTAATCATTTTGATGAATTGTAACTAAAATAAGGAAAGAGGTTTCATTAACTTTTCAAAAATACAAGAATCAATGAATCATTTTCAAGATACAAATCAGATAGAATGAAAAATACACGATTCTTGGCTCTTTTTTTAGAAATGCAACCTAAATTCCTCAAAATCTAAGTTACAAGAAGCAAAAGTTTGATCTTAACAACTTATTACATACCCAAAAACAAACAATAAATTCTTCCTTCAACAAACACAAGCCATAATTTCAACTTGATGTAATGGGTTACAAATCGCTGTAAGTAGAAGATTGTGTTGTCTTATAGAGAGAAATAATCCATATTCACTTCGACAAAAACAACAAACTCCAAATACTAATACCCTTAAAAAACCCTAAATATTCCTAATACTAAATATTCTTTGCAATTATGAAAAACACTAAATTTTCAAACACCCTAAATTTTACTAATACTAATGATTCTTGGCAATTATGAAAAAAAAGTAATTAATCTAATATTTTGAAATAAAAAAGAACAAACTCAAACTATCTCAACAATGAATGATCCTTCTTTTGATTAATCAAAAATTCACCAGATTAAACCTTGAACCCTAATTTGCAAAAGTAAAGAATTCTTCAAAATGGAAACCCAAAACATCAAATCAAAATAAAGAGGATATTTCCATAAGGTAAACAAGGCAAACTAAACACAATAATCAAAATTTCATGGACTCAACAACGGGAAAGCTTAAACTTTAAAAAAAAAATTGTGTCTACACTAGCAATCAGTATGATTCAGCGTGTATACGTATTGCTTCTAAAAGATAAGTGCATAGAATTATGCTCTATAACTAAAGATAAAGTGCGCACCTCGGGAAAATTTAAGAAAAAATAAAAATAAGCCAAAAAAATCACAAAATTCAAACTTTTGATATTTTTCAAACACTTGGATAGAGCTATGACAAAAAAGATCAAAAGTCAAAACAAGGAGATGATGGAGAACAAAAAGTTCCCTAGTAAAGTCGCCAATTTGTTAGGTGGACTAACCCTTCTTGTGGACAAGATGTATATTCCTAGATCTCAAATGAAATCTAGTGACAAACAAGAAAATAATTGCTATCTTTCCTTATCTTATGAATGATTGAAACAAGTAATATGTGAGGGATCACTTACTGGTTTAACAAAGTGTCCGTTGAAGTCCTTTAAGTGCCTTCAACATCCATCTTCTCCTCGATGATTTAGAGGCCTTTCAGGTGCTTTCCACAGATTCTCCATGATGTTTCAAAGGAGATATGCATAGACAAAAACACATAAAGGATCAAAGCATTTAGCATATAGAAGTAAAGATAAATGAAATCTTTAGCTCAACATACATCATAAATTGAATCAATAACCAATCATAAACTATGTTAATGATAAAGGAATCTCACAAACAATATCAGAATAGACATGATTAGGAAATCACCATTGCTTTTTATTGAATAAAAGGGAGAAAAAACTTACAACCTCATTTCCTTGATGTTACAAGCCTATTCGCATGATCTCCAATCTTCTCCTTAGATGAAAAAAGTTCTAGCCCTATTTCTACAACATAAGCCTACCTTCAATGGTCCTCCCCTATCCTCTATCCTGTGTTTTATTTGTAAGCCAAGAGGAGGAAGTTTGGGATCCTCTTCCTAAGGGATGAGATTCACAAATGGTGGGATAGGGGTCCACAAAGAGAGGGAAGTAGCTCCATAATGGGACGAGTCAAGCTTGAGTAAGCATCAACTCAAAGTTGTTAGTTGGGAAAAATTCGACTAGAAAAACTTCTAGACTTTAATTTTCATTTTTTACTTGTGTTGAGTCATGTGCACAGGCCATAGTGTAAGACAGACCACACTTTTGCTAACTCTGAAGGTCACTTTTGTGCATGCACAAAAACTTACTAGGGAGCTACACAGGAAGTCAAAAATAGGTCTTTACGCCTTGTAATCCAGGAATTTTATTCTCTTTGGGTTTGTTTAGGGTATATCCTTGTAGGGGGATCCTTTGGAACACTTTGATGGATAGTGAAAGATCTAGATTGATGGTCATTTACCTAATTAAAAAAGTGACGTGTAACACTTTTATAAAAAAAGGAATGACCTTTCATATCCTCATGAATCTTGGACTACCCTCATGACTCTTGGACTTTTAATGTGTCCTTTAAACTTTTAAAAAATTCTTGAACTTCTAAATGACTTTTGGACTTCTATACAACTCTTTTGTCCATATATGACTATGTGACTCTTCATATTCCACATGTAAACTTTGGACTTCTACGCCTTACATTTTTTCCTTTTCCCTTTGAAAATTACATCATTATATTCCATATGATGTGGCATGGCACATGGAGACACATTGACCATTATGATGACACTTCTACATATTACAACTTGACAGTGATGATATGGACTTCATGATGAGGTTGCAATGCCAATTTGTCTTCCTTGCTACTTCATCTTGCATTCTAATGGTAGATATGATATATGCTTCATCTTCTTGGAAGTTATGCTTTTTTCTTCATATTCACCCTCCACAGGGTCTTGAATCAATATCAGAATTCTCTGAGTCATTGTGTAATTCTTCTTATGGTCCATGATCTGCTTCATCTCTCCATGATAGGTCTCTTTTGTTCTTCTTCTACGCAAGTGTTCCTTTATGATTTAGCGTTGCCATTTGCATTGAGAATCACCTTTCCATGCTAGAAGGTACTCCTACCAATGAAAACAATCCATGAAAAGGAAAAATTAGTCTGAAAAACATATATTCTATCACTACATAGCTCATGGAATGATCATCTCATGATAGGCCTATGAGATGGTTAAAAACATGAGGCTTGATTAGGAGGGTGCAGTCAAACTCATCAGTGGATTAAGAAGGATACATTGTTCATTTTTATTGTGCCATACACTATGAAGAGGAGATATCCTTGGTCCAGTGCAATGGGGGAAGATGAAGGGACAAGGTGGGAAGGCTTGTTGCTTAAACATGAGCCATGTTACCTAAATAAAAGAGAGGGAGACTTGGAAGCATAATTTTACTGGTTAAGGGATGAGAGGAATCCCCCTTTCGCCTTTCCTATTGCATTGTACATGGAAGAGGAAGGCTCTAATTAGGCTTGGGTGTAGAGTTCATAGGAGGAGAGGGAAGGATGAAGGCTTCAACCTTCAAGACTACACCATGTTCCCTAAGGAAGAGGATACCTTTAGGAAAGCATAGTTTGACTGGTAAAAGCTTGAAAGGAGGCCTCCTTCAGCCCTACTTATTGTGCCATGCACTCAAGGGACTTGTTAAGGAAGGGGCTAGGGCACATAGTACATTCGGGAAGGGGGAAGGGGGAAGGGTGAAGGGTTCAATCTTCATGACTTCCTATCTAAATTTTAAGAAACAAAGGATCTTTTCTTTTTCAAAGTGCACTTTGTTGTTCTGAAGTGCACTTTTTTGTTCCAAAGTGCGCTTCATTATTCTGAAGTGTGATTTTGAAAGAAGAGAAGGTCCTTTTTCTTCCAAAGTGCACTCAAATGGTCCTTGTTCTTCGTAAGTGCACTTTTTCATTAAGTGTTTGAAGTGCACTTAGTATTGTGAGGGCGTAGTTCTCTCCAACATTGGCTACTTGTTTATATGGAATGTGTTTTTCACTGAGGGAGGCAACAAAAGGCTAGGTCACTTATCCTAGGAAGTACTAATGCACTAAGAGAGGGAGGAGACCTTATAAAAGACTTATTTTACAAGTATGAGAGTAAAATATACATCAATGAGGCTCATGAATGATCTATGATCATCAGCTAATAAGAGGGCTAATTCCTTTACAACTTACACTGAGCAGGGGGAAAATGAAGACAACACTTACAAAATTCAAATGACCTTGAAAACGACACACGCTAAAGAAAATATAACATGAATATGACACTTATTAAAGTGAAAGAAAGTCAAAATGACAACTGTGAACATGAAAGAGACACTTGTGGAAGCAAAAGTGTGTAAAATATTAGAGTTGAGAAAACTCACCAAAATAAAAATACAAACAAAACCAAGGTGAGGGAGACTGTCAACAAATGCGTGCACTGACTGTCGATGTTAGATGAACATCGCACATGCACTGTCTTGATGGATGGGGCTATGCTTGTTTAAAATTTCATAAAAAAAGGTGTGATCATGAGTTCAATTAGGACTATGCATGTGTGAGCAAGTGACTTTGACAAGTATAACCTAAGAATAAGACTTAAAAATATCGCAAAAAATAAATCAACCATGGGGGGATCATGGAATGACAAATTGTAAGATCCTCAGTAGACTCCAAAATTCAAGTGTAGGAAAAATTTTAGAGGGTGTTGATCACAGTGTCAGTAGAGTGTTATAGAGAAATATATTAATGTTCTTTTACACATCACCTAGGAAAAAAAACCATACTTGTAGGAATTTAAAGGTCATACTTGTGGAATTGAAATAGTATGATTCTGCCTTGTGGTCTTAGGAAGCTTAAAATTGTATCCCCCATCATAGTTAGAATTACTAATCTAATTTTGCAAGAAAGGAAATGATGCACTTCTACCTAGTGGCTTAAGAAGGATAATGTTGTAACCCCCAACATAGGTAGAAAAAACCACACAAGTAGAAACTAAACCACATAGGAAGTAAAGTGATGGTTTTTTTACAATTTCTTATGATCATGATCCATGCAACAAATATGCATATGAAATGATGGAATGTTGACAAATTGTATTTTACATAATATAATCCAACAAGATGTATTAAATATAACCCATCAAAATCTGGAAAATAGAGTAAGTAAAACAAATTCATCATGAGCATAGTAAGTTACTTAAAAAAATCAATGAGTTGTGATGGCATCAAGAAATAAAGTAATTACTGAATTAATAGAAATATAAATGAGATTGAAAGCTACTCTATATCATTAATCTATATAAAAGGTACTCAAAAGGTGTTGGATGGGTTACTCGAAAGATGCCAATTTGGGCACCTATTACCACCCAAGAGGGAAGTAGAGCACAAGATTCAATTGTTATCAGACTCTCCATTACAAAACATTGGGTTGTATAGGAAGGTCTTTCTAAAAGCAAACAAGGTGAAGAATTAGTTGCAATAACTACTACTTGTGGGTCACCCATCATAATTATGACATGAAAGGATGGGACTTGGTGACTTGGTGAATGTGCATTTATTACAGGGCATTAAGCAAAAATACGCTCAGGAATAGCTACCTCTTGCCCAAGATTAATGACTTGTTGGACTAGTTGCAACAAGCAAAATACTTTGCCAAGATGAATTTAATATTAGGGTATCACCAGGTTCAAGTAAAAAAAAAATACTTGGAAGACCACCTTCAAAACTGGAAAAGGTTTTTATGAGTACTTAGTCATGTCATTTAGTCTATGCAATGCATTAGCTACATTCACGAGTCAATGAATTATATATTACTTCCATATATAGATTAATTTGTTATTTTTTATTTAGATGATATATTGGTATATAATGCTACATGGGAGGAGCACATATCACACTTGATAAAGGTTCTAGAGACATTGAAGAAGCACCAATTGTTGGAAAATCTCAAGAAATGTGAGTTTTCACAATAGTGTTCAGTGTATTTAGGTTATGCGATTAATGCAAGGGAGGTTAATATGTGTCCTATGAATATGGAGGCCATCATGAAGTGGTCAATGCCCACAAATGTTTCAAAGGTTAGGAGTTTTGGTGGGGTAGAACAATAGATAAGAAAATTCATAGCTTTATCTTCAATAATATCTATACCACTACATGCCATAATTGTGAGTGCCAAGAGTTTCAAGTGGGAGAAGGGTCAGCAAAAGGCCTTTGGAGAGTTAAAGAAAAAAATCAATCAAGAACTTGTTCTTGCATTACCAAACTTGTAGTAGCCATTCGAAGTGGAGACATATTTTAGTGGGTATGTTATGGAAGAAACATTGATGCTAGGAGGAAGTGTTTCATGGGTCAATTCTCAACTACGCTGCCTAAAATAACGAGCTCTATGTCATGGTACAAGCTATCAAAAAGTGGAAACACTATTTGATGGGAAAGGAGACAGTCATCCACAAATATCACCATCGACTATTGTACTTTAAGGCCCAAAGTAAGTTACAATAGACTAGGATTTACAAGTGGATGGGATTTTTATAGTATTTCCATTTAGTGATGAAGTATAAGAAGGGAAACATAAACAAGTTTTCTGACATGATTTCAAGGCCACCCACATTAAAAAGCATAGCTTAGGGAACTTTGATACACATGGAATATTTCACCCAGATGCACATGGAGAGGCATAATGATAGAGGATGAGGAATTTAGAGAGGTGTATCAACAACTATAGGGCCAAATTCATGTGGATGATGGTGACAATATAGGTGAATATCATCTACAAAACAAGTTACTCTACAAGTTGTACAAGCTATGTTCCTAAAGGTGAGGGTGGGGAGTTAATAATCAATTAATGATTTTTTTCAAAACATCATGTAATGCGAATTTTAAAATTAGAGTTAATTTTATGGTTTTTTTTCATGGGTACTAGTCATCAAGACCATAATGTCAATTAATTCATATTTTTAACCCCATAAAAAATTAAACAAACTTGAAAAATGCTTAAAAAAAACATTTGAAAAGAAGAGAAACGAAGGTAGAAAAACTTTGGGTGCTGATTTTTTAAGGTTTTTCGTAGTCGTGATATTTGGTCTTTATGCCATGGTTGCGTTGTCGCTACAACAAACACCCTCTAAAATTTGGTTTACACTTGAATTTTGGAGCCTACTGTGGATCTTGGTATCATTCATTTTGTAATCACTTTAAGTTTGATTGATAAGTATCAAACGCACATGCTCACACATGCTTAGTCCGCAACAAGTTCATGAGAGCGCTTTTTTATGCAATCTTGAAAATGCATAGCACAATTCCATCAGAAAATGCCTATGTGATGTTCAACCTGTGTTGATATTCATTGTGCACTTGCATTGATAGTATCTCACTTTTGATTGTGAATTTTCTTCAATTTCGGTGAGTTTTCCAAATTGTCGCTTTTGCACGCCTTCAATTTCATGAGTGTCACTTTCATGTTTCGACAGTCGCTTTTAATTGATTTCACCCTAATTAGTGTCATTTTCGTGTTATATTTTCTCTTTCAAGTGTCACTTTCACCATCATTTTCATATGCAAGTGTCATTCACACATTTCTCTTCATATAGCAAATGTTGTCTTTTGGCATGGGAAGTGTCACTTATCATGTAAATTGGAGCTTTGGCTTGTTTCAAAGGGAAAATTTGGTGTTGAAGAGAACTTCTAGTCATGTAGACATGTTTTACACTCATTCCCAAAGATTTATGCATTATCACACTAGTGTTATCACTTTTGTTGCAAAGTGTAGCTTTTGTGTCACACTTGGATAGGTATGTTTATCACCATTACATTGAGGACATCATGTTGTTCTTTTTTCTGAGTGATCAATGTTCTTTCATCCATTATTTGAGTGTGTGATCATGATCTAGTTTTGTCTCCATTCACTTGAGCTTCATTGATCCCACACTTAACCTTATTTAGAAAATTTCACTCCCAAGGAACTTGACTTCACTCTGCCTTCCTAAACTATGCATTGCGCAGTATCAACCCTCAAGCCCTGACCTTGCATCTTTTACTTGGACACTACATAGTCACAATGCCCAACCATGACCCTTGAGCTCTAGAAATATATAATTTTTTCCCTCCATTCAGCCACAGCTGCACACTCCACAGTGTCAAGCCCCAAACTTCCAGCCTAACACATTGAGCTATGTAACTGCGTAATCCGTGAGATTGTTCTCCCTCCAAAACTATGAATTAAGAATATTAAATCCCCAAGCCTCAAGTGTGAGCCCTTGAATCCCTCAATTGTGCAATCTCCCAGCTTGTTATCCTGCCAGAACTGCTCATTGAGAAACTCCAAGCCTCAAGCCTCAACCTTGAGCTCTTAAGCCCCTCAACTACACAGTCATCTAGCCTAGCCTCTTAGCACTGCATATTGGGAAAATTCAAGGCTCAAGCCTCAATATTGACCTTCTAAGTCCCTCACTTGCACAATTCCTTGAGTCTATCCTTCCAAAACTTCACATTGGGCAACCTCAAGCCTCAAGCCCCACCCTTGAGCTCTTGAACCCCTCAATTGACCTTGGCCATCATGAACTGTGCATTGTGCAGTCTCAAGCCTCATTTGTGGACCTTAGCCTTTGGAATTGTGCAATCCTGGAGCCAATCACTTAATCAGTCACTCACTTCTAGCCCTAACAAGTGATTTCATGAAGCATGTTAGAATAGGAGTTTTATGGTTGATGTCGGCTTGTCATGAGTGGTTTTTAGTTGCAGGTATTCTATTTTATCATGATAGGATGATGATGGAGGAAAAGGAGAAGGAGATCATTCTATAACACACCTATAAAGTTGAAAAGATAAGATAAAAACTAGGCGAGAAGAAAAATCAAGACCACATTGAACACTCCTTACTTTAAAGCCAAATGAAGGAGGAAGAAGAATAACATGCACCATCTCTCAAGAAGACTCAAATATAATAGCAACAAGAATGGACTGAAATTTCCATTCCATCATGTATTCCATGTCATCAATGTCTTGTCATATATTTTGAAGGTGCCATGTCATCATTGGCCACATCATTTGTGGAATATGTAATTTCAATGTATATAAAATGTAATGTAAAGTGGAAATCCAGGAGCCATGTATAGAATGTGAAAAGTCCTTATGGAGTTGAAAGGTCATGGAGAAGTCAAACAATGATGGGGGTAGTCCAGGAGTCACAAGGGAGGTGAATGTTCACCTCATTTTTCATATATACGCCCTCATAGATCATACAAGGGAATTTTCACCTTGGCTCCTCCTATTAGGAATTGGAGAGGAAGATATTTGTTTTGGAGGAGCAAGCGACTGCTCTAATGCTCCACTACTGGGCTAGTGTCATTCATTGTCTTGATGTATCTTGGAACTTTTACTTAATTCATAAGCTTTTGAGCCACCATGCTTTCATGCATATGTTGTGAATATTGTAAGACTATTATTTGAATGTTTGAAATGTATTTTGTTTTCATAGGTACTAAGGAAATTGAACTATTTTAGTGGCTTTGGTACTTATATTGTTGAAGATGTGTTGTATTTTCTTTAATAATCATTGCTTCCTTCTGAACTATTTCACTGGTTGATCAACGATTCATTCATATGTATATGCTCATGTGACTTTTCTAGATTGATACCATTACTTGTCTTTAAAGGGCCCACTTTTATCTTCCCTTTCGGTAGAAGGAACTTGATACTTTCTGTATTTAAACATTTCACAAGGCATACTCACTTGTTGATCCAAAAATACCTGTGTATTACCCTCTTGTGTTGAAATTTCTGTCCAAGGTAAATCTTCAAGGATACATGCTAGTTAGACCAATACTCCAGATGGGGCTCCTAGTCCAAAAGATGTGAGTTCTAATTGGGAATTCACATTGGGGAGATCCCCTTGGTTGACAGATTTCCAACACTGTCAACAAATGGTGCTAGAAGGAGGGCCAAATGATAATTTGTGCCCATTGAGTCTATTTTGAACCTCTAATTTGAAATGGCTCATCCTCAAATAATACTCTATGGGTGTTTTTCTAACCTGTCCTCTAGTAAAATTTCAATCACCAATGAACCTCTTCATGAATTGTCTCAATTCTAGTTTTATGGTGAGGGTGATACATCCATTATCAAGCATGCATATATTTTCCTTAAGCTATGTGAATACTATGAAATTGACTGTGAATATGTGGCTTGTATTCTCTTCTGCCTCACCCTAGAAGGTCAAGTTAGTGGATGGTGTCACAATCTACCACCTGTTTCCATTCATCCTATTGAACACCTTTTTGTCACTCGATGCTTTTTCAATCATTAGTGGCTTTAGAAGCCAAATAGAAGTGATGTTTGATGCCAAAATTTGAGCCACAAAAGTTGTTAGAGTCAAACCAGACCCTCTCCAGTGCATATTTCTTGGGAATAGATTTTCGGTGGTATATAGAAGTCCAAAAAAGGGTTCCTGGATTAGAAGTTAGGTCATGTTGAAGAATCCCTTTAGAAAGCTCATAAAACCCAAAAATGGCTAAGTGTTGAACGAAAATCGCAATCGGGACTTGGGACAGTTCATCACAATCACATATCAGTATCAACGGGGACCATGAGGCTAGGAAAATCGACAATTTTAGAAATTGTGATCTTTGTTAAGAAGAGCTTCGGCGTAAATCACATGAAAGAGTTTTAGTCGACGCGTTTCGAACCAACTAGTGTGGTTCATCGTCAGGACAAGTTGAAGAAGTAGATCTGGCAAAGCATGTTAAATAGACAGTGCAGAGACTCCAACGACTACAAAACGGCTATTTTTGACTCTGGACCAAGGTAAAAAATATATTAATAAATTAAATATTCTCATTATTTTTATTATTTTATTTCTAGAAATGATCACAATTAGGTGAAATGAATAGAATCCCGAGTGATTTATTTAATTAAATTACTTTATGTTAATTAATATATTAATAAATTAATTAATTATATTAATTAATTTATTAATGTATTTAAGTTATATTAATAAATTAAATATTCTCATTCTTTTTATAATATTAATATTGTTTTAATTCTAGAAATTAGGTAAAATGAATAGAAATTAGGTAAAACTAACTATTTTGTTATAATTAAATATATTATTTCTATATTATAAATGTCGAGTTTTATAATAATAATTCTACCTAAAATTAATTTAATATAATTGGTTATGGATTGACCTATTCATGATAAATTAGATAATAATTCAAATTAAAATATTTTATTTCTAAATTATGAATTAATTAGTAATATTAATTAAATTACTTTATGTTAATAGTATTTAATTAATAATATTTAATTAAATTACTTTAAGAATATAGTAATCCTTAAGGTTACTTAAATTCTATTTATATTCCGAAAAATGGGATGTTAGGTTAAAATAAGCATAAATTACTATAATTTTAATGGTAATAAGTTGTTAAATTAATAACTAACTATATACAAGAAGGTTTGCAATATTATATTCCTTACCTTCGTTGCAATATCCTATTTTATCTAGTTAATCAATTTACAATTAATAAAGTCCACCTTATGAGGTTGGATTGAAAGGTAAGAGAGAAAGTTTATTAAATTATAATTCATTTAATTAGATTATATATGTATATATATATATAATATGAGGCAGAAAAATAATGGGAAAGCCATAAAGAGCAGAAGATAAAAGTTTAAAGTGAAGCAATCACATAGATGAATAAGAATAACCTTAACATAAATATCAACTTTAAATATACCTATAATACTGACCTACTGAATAAAATAATGGACATGCAAAGGACCTCCATCAGCCCTCATCAAAGAGAAAATCATATATAAAAACCGAATATTAATCATAAAAAATACCGTAGGGACAAAATAAAAAGGCCAGAAACTGAAGCAGCCAGCGATAAATTAACATAAGTTCGAAAAGAAAAAGACGATGCTAACAAGACGAATGCAACCTGGATGAATGAGGTGGAAGGAAGAAACCCTAAGATGACAAGGCAGGGATCCAACTTCTACTTACGTTCCAACCATCATCTCGGTTGAGATTGATGGGTCTACGCTCAATTTCAATAGCTTCCCTTAACTTGCGATGATGGAACCGATCGACCCTGGCAATGAATTTGGCCTCCTCAATGCAGAAATGATGCTTAGTCTTGTCCACATGCTCCACTAAGGCTAAGGACTTTGTTCTCCCATGTCTCAGGTCTGCTGCATGCTCGCAAATTCTCTGTTGGATGGAGCGCTCCGTTTCCCCTATATAGGGAGTCCCACAAGAGCAAGGAATCAGATAGACTCCCTTCAAGTCCTTGGGGTTAACAGGATCCTTCACCGATCTCAGGGAATTACGAATGGTTCTGAGGGGCCTGAAGGTAGAGGGGATATCAAACTTTCTAAGGACCCGAGCAATATGAATATTATAAAAAGAGAATGAGAATATTTAATTTATTAATATAACTTAAATACATTAATAAATTAATTAATATAATTAATTAATTTATTAATATATTAATTAACATAAAGTAATTTAATTAAATAAATCACTCGGGATTCTATTCATTTCACCTAATTGTGATCATTTCTAGAAATAAAATAATAAAAATAATGAGAATATTTAATTTA